>JAKCOX010000004.1:74542680-74792680 GCA_022605575.1 Laterallus jamaicensis coturniculus | reverse complement strand
TGTTTTGGGCTATATATACCCAACAGCTGTTCATGTTAGCAAAGCAGGTTCAAATTTATACTTGGAAAAAAAAATAGCAGCTCATAAAAAAGAATATGGAACAATGACAACCGGGGGGGGGAAAGGTAATAATTTAAGTCATGAAAAATTAATCAGGGAGCAATACATTATTTTTTTTAAAGCCAAGTGTGTTGCAGTAAGAATGAAAAAAAAAAGCCTGTGGCTTTAATTAATTCTGCCTAACATTAATAGAATAAGGTCAGGCACCACCAAAAACTGTTGAATAAAGCAAAAACCAGTGAAAGATATATTCTCTGGTGTTACTCATAATGAAGAAGGGCTATCTTGTGGTCAATACAGCACCATTATTTTTAAGTTAGAGGTGCAACTGCTGAAAATATACAGTGGCCATAACAACTTACCTGACCAGACTGCAAAAAAGGGCTCCCATAAGAACCTTGCTGAGGGAACAGCACCCACCCTCAGCAAGTGCTGCTGATCCAGAGCTGGGAGGGGTGGCTGACAGGCAGGACACTGCGCTGCCATCCAGAGACCTGGCCAGGCTGGAGAGCTGGGCAGGGAGAGACCAGATGGGGTTCAACAACAGCCAGTGGAGAGTCTGGCCCCTGGGGAGGAACAACCCCATGGATCAGGACAGGCTGGGGGTGACCTGCTGGAGAAGAGCTCTGTGGAGAAGGACCTGGGGGTGCTGGTGGGTGACAGGGTGGCCATGAGCCAGCAGTGTGCCCTGGGGCTGAGAGAGACAATGGGATCCTGGGGGCATCAGGAGGAGTGTGGGCAGCAGGTCACAGGAGGGGATCCTCCCCCTCTGCTCTGCCCTGGTCAGGCCCCACCTGGAGTGTTGTGTCCAGTGCTGGGCTCCCTGGGATAAAAAGGACAGGGATCTCCTGGAGAGAGTCCAGAGAAGGGCTATGAAGATGATGAAGAGCCTGGAGCATCTATCCTGTGAGGAAAGGCTGAGAGAGCTGGGGCTGTTCAGCCTGGAGAAGAGAAGACTGAGGGGGGACCTGATCAATGGTTATAAATATCTTAAGCATGGGGTGCAGGGGGAATTGGCCAGCCCCTTTTCAGTGTCTGTGGCGACAGGACAAGGGGCAATGGCTGCAAATTGGAGCACAGGAAGTTCCACACCAACATGGGGAGGAACTTTTCCCCATTGAGGGTGACAGAGCCCTGGGACAGGCTGCCCAGGGGGTGTGGAGTCTCCTTCTCTGGAGAGATTCCAGCCCCATCTGGATGCCTGCCTGTGCAGTATGAGCTGGGGAGCTGCTTTGGCAGGGGGGTTGGACCCCATGAGCTCTCGAGGTCCCTTCCAACCCCTACAGCTCTGTGATTCTGTGACCTGAAATCCTTTCTCATGGAGCACATATGAGATGGTTAACTCTTTGCAATGCTAGAAACATGTATAGTACAGCATGTGTGCATGTGTACTTTACATATATGTATTTCTAGATGCATATACTCTGCTAGAATAACATGGAGTAGGGTTGGTAAACTGAGCTTTAGTGTGACACTACCTTCTGTATTGCATACACATAGTGTAGTCAGCTTCATTTTCTACATCTGTCAGGGATGTAACAGAAGAATTTCATATATGTGAAATGCACTTATCTTAAACCGTGTAATTATCAAATGTTTCTCAAACATTAAAAGTGTGATCTCTCATGGTCCCTTCCAACCCCTACAACTCTGTGATTCTGTGAAGAAAAAGTATTTCATGAAATAATACTCCTGTTTAGATGATGACAATTTACAGCTATTTCTGGCTCTTAAAGAACCCCAATTTTGGTCAGTCCAAAATAGGGAGCTTTTCCTAGCATGGATGAACCACGCTGTGTGTTTAAAGGCACAGCAAAATGACAAGAAATCGATGGTTTTGGAATGATTTCTTGCTAAAAGCCTGTGCAAGGAGAAATGTCTCTTAGGTGTTTTGCAGGTCTGTGAAAATAGAAGCTTTTTGGGCAACAAGTGTAACTATGGTGTTTATGGTTGGAAAGGACCTCACATGGTTTTCTGCATGGATCTTATGGAAACAGCAGCTTCCTGAAAGAGGAAAATGCTTTTAAAAATGTACAGAAACAAGAAATGGGTTCTCAAGACACTTCAAGATCCATCTGTCTTTGCTCCTTCCTGAGCCTGGACTAGGTCTCTTGATACACAAGTCACTGGGAAGGAATCACCTCTCCATAATTTAAATCTCCATGCCTCTCCTAGCTGTCCCAGGTGGCTTTTAAAGTCAGTGAAGAAATACTGGTAGATAGTGACTTGTCTGGCAGTTTTTGAGTGAGTCTTTGGTAGCTGGGCCCCCTCCGAGGCCAGCTGAGATTAATTTGATTGTTTCTGTCTGAGGAGAACCCTGGGACACCTGGAGCCTTCATTGTCCTGAGCAGGCTCACCTGCTCCAGCTCCATCCCCACCATGTCAAGAGGTGTGGCCCTGGTCTCATGTGCCCTTTGCTCTTACCCAGGGAGCAGGGTCATGCTTTTGTTCTTCCTTCTGAGCTGTTTCTAAATGGCATCATAGACTGGTTTGGGTTGGAAAGCACCCCAAGGATCACAGAACTCCAGCCCCATTGACAGAGGCAGGGCCCCCAACCTCCAGGAATGATCTAGACAAGGTGAGTGTTTTTCTTGCTGGGTTTTTTTTGCTTTGTCTTTCCCCCCCCCCCCACAGTCCTTTACCTCTGACCTTTTCTCTCCTTCCTTGGGAAGATCACACCTAGTTATACCTAGTGGGACCTTGCATAGGCACAAAGTGTTTTCTACAGAGGTGTGGTATCTATGATTCCATTGCTTCTACCACTGCTTGATTTGGATGTAATGGAGTATGAGGTCGAGTCCCTTTATATAGGTGATTGTCCCTCTCTACTCTGCCCTCGTGAGGCCCCACCTGGAGTACTGTGCCCAGATCTGGGGCTCCCAATACAAGAAGGATGTAGAACTGTTGGAGAGGGGTCAGTGGAACCACAAGGATGCTCAGAGGGATGGAGCAGCTGCCCTACAAGGAGAGACTGAGGGAGCTGGGCTTGTTCAGCCTGGAGAAGAGAAGGCTGTGGGGGGACCTCATTGCAGCCTGCCAGTGCCTGAAGGGAGCAGAGACACAGGAGGGGAATCAACTTTTTAAAAGGGCAGATAATGGCAGGACAAGGGGGATGGATTAAAGCTGAAGGAGGGAAGGGTTAGATTGAATATTAGGGGGAAGTTTTTTACAGAAAGAGTGGTGATGTCCTAGAACAGGCTGCCCAGAGAGGGGGTGAATGCCCCATCCCTGGAAGTGTTCAAGGCCAGGTTGGATGGGGCCCTGGGCAACCTTGTGTAGATCCAGGCCTGAGGTTGGTGTCCCTGCCTGTGGCAGGGGGTTGGAGCTCTATGATCCTTGGGGTCCCTCCCAACCCTTGCCATTCTATGATTCTATGATATCTTAGTTACAACTTTGGGTTTTATTTTGAAAAAGTGGTTCTTTTTAATTCAGTACTGGGGGTCTCATGGCAAACTTTCTAATGCTTGATGTGTTCCACAATGCTAAAGTAAAACAAAGAGGATTAGAAGAGCAGTGTTAATAGTGTTAAGAAGTTAGAACCCTCTGGGTTTTTTGAGGAAAACCTTCAAAGTTAAGTAACTGGGTTTTTTTTGAGGCTTGAAAAATAGGAAGGAAATGAACTGCTTTTCTAATGTTTTAAGTCCTCATGCTTCTTCTTGGGTAGGCATTTGGGTTTTGAGTGTCACAGTTGAGTAATATTGAGAGCAATGTGAGACTGAATTATTAACTGTTCTCTTTGAGTGACTTCCCTAAATTGGGAAGCGAATGGATTGACTCCTATGGAATGGCTTGTGATCTGATGGGTTTCATGGTGCAGCTTATCTCCCCTTCAAATTCATTCCTTGTTTTTTTGGCTAACTGTGCTCATGTAGAGGGTTTGGTTGATATACTCAAGGTGCTGAAATGACTAATTACCTTGAATAATCATGCATTTACCAAGTTTCATTGGGCTCCAAAGTTTCAGTCTTTCACCTGTGTAATTTGATTGATTTTTCTCTGCAAAGTAAAAAAAAAAATCACTTGATTTTGCCACTCATTTCCAAGTGAGCTGGGACACACTAGTTTTCCTCTTGCTGACTCCATGTTCTAGACATTTCACAGGGTGTTTAAGAGTTACTAAGATATTGCATTTGTATGTTGGTTTTTTTTAGACAAAGTAGAAAATAAACTTCTCAAACTCTGTGCTAGAGAAATTAGTTCATTTGTTGATTAATACAATGAGTGTTGTATTGTCTTTGGAAAAGATAATGATGATTGTGCATGCAGGGGATATCCCCAGAAAGTAATTAGACTGAGTGTCATCAACTTAGCTCCTGAATATAGCCATGAAGTGGTTTGCATCTTTCTCTGGCCCTAAACTCACCCAAATTAAATTGCTCTATGTTGTGTGGATCTCAAACCCATCATCTGACACTGCAGTGTGCTCCTCGTGCCTGTGTCTGAATAACCAACATGCTTATTCTTCATTGGACAAGAAAGTTACCTGATTGACCAAGGGTGTTTTTAATGTTTGGTAACTTTATAAAGCAGTTAAAATATTTAGCAAAGAGCCACTTAAGGCAGTAATAGCAAATTAACTTTCCTTAATATCTTATCCTATTAACAATTTTTAATGATGCACTCCATGATAAGAATTTAATCATTTACAATGATCAGCTGCATCATTCCCCCTCTGCTCAGCCCTGGTCAGGCCCCACCTGGAGTGTTGTGTCCAGTGCTGGGCTCCCTGGTGTAAAAAGGACAGGGATCTCCTGGGGAGAGTCCAGAGAAGGGCTATGGAGATGATGAAGGGCCTGGAGCATCTATCCTGTGAGGAAAGGCTGAGAGAGCTGGGGCTGTTCAGCCTGGAGAAAAGAAGACTGAGGGGGGACCTAATCAATGTTTATAAATATCTTAAGCCTGGGGTGCAGGGGGAATTGGCCAGCCCCTTTTCAGTGTCTGTGGGGACAGGACAAGGGGCCATGGCCTCAAGTTGGAGCCCAGGGAGTTCCACCCCAATGTGGGGCAGAACTTCTTCCCAGTGAGGGTGAGGGAGCCCTGGGACAGGCTGCCCAGGGGGTGTGGAGTCTCCTTCTCTGGAGAGATTCCAGCCCTGCCCTGTCCTAGGGACCCTGCTTTGGCAGGGGGTTGGACCCCATGGGCTCTGGAGGGCCCTTCCCACCCCTACAGTTCTGTGATCATCTTTGATTATCTTCAGGTGCAGAAGACTGTCTCTTGGGCATTTGACCCTCTAAGGCTACAGGTGAACTGAAGAAAACCTCCCAGCTTCTCCCACTGGCCAGGACATCCCCCCCCCTATAAACACTTACACAATTAACAGGAGCCAGCACTGTGTGTACCTTTGCTCTGTTTCAGTTTCTTAAAGCAACAGCAAAAGAACTTGTCCCAAATAGTCATATTAACTTTACTGAAAGTACAAGTGAAGCCCTTAACTCATTCCACAGCAAATAGGTTGCCATTGGCTCTGTGAGCAGGAGTGCTCTCAATGATATTCAGCGTGATTCCCCCCTCCTTCCTCACTTAATTCATTCACTGAAGCCACAATTCAGTATTTCTGACGTCAGATTTAATTCCCAGAGAGGCCATTGTGGCCTCAAAAGCATTGAACTGTGGCCTCACTGAATGAATCAGGCAGAGAAACAGGAATAATCATCAGGGAGGAAAGTGTATATTTATCCAGGGATTGCTGTAATTGATAATAGCTGAAAGGCACATGCAGGAGAAATACAGAAGGGTTTTAATGAGGGTTTTGAGTAGCAGTTCTCTAACCACACTGCAGGAGTAATTACTCATCAGAGCTTGGGCATCATCATAACATGGTTTTGTGAAAGTGAACAAGAGCTTTTAAAAAAAACCACCCCTCACCCCTTTAATCAGTGTTTCCCTTTGACAGCAGGTGCTTTAGTCCTGCCAAGACATTCTTCCTATGAAGTCAGTTCAGCATCAGAGATCTAAATGGTGCATAGGATTTCATGGCTGGCTCCTGGGTTTCAATGTTATGACTGATGAAGGCAGAAGAAATGCCTTTTCATTTCACCCTGATGGCACAGGAAAGTCTCATGTTGTGTGGAAAGAAACTACCATGGTGGGTTTCTTTTTTTCCTTTCTAGACCCTTTTCCTCTTCACCACACATCTAAAGTTTTTCCCCCTACTGTTAAAACAGTTCAGTCTAAACAACAAAGCACCCCAGGCAGGCTGTACAAAGATCACTCCAGTTCCCGTGTTTATTAGCCTGGGGAGATCTGGGGTTCAATAACAGCTGAGAGACAGGCTTTCCTTGCAGAGGAGGGAGCATCAGCAGCCCTCTGCCTTTAACCATCAGGGGTCTGCCTGCACTAACAAATATACCACTGGTGTATTGAGCTGTGTGGTTTAAAACTTGGTCTGTCTTCTTGGACTAGTTGAAAGGAGCAGATGGTAGATGTGCTTCTTTCAGCATAAGCTAGGTCTCAAACTAAGCTAAAGTTTAGGCATTAAGCTGTTGAGGCATCATGCCCTCTGGGCAGGGGGAGTGGCTGAGGACAAACCTTACAAGTGCCTAAACAGTGTCCTGGGCATCTTGGATGAGGGAGAGCTGCTCTGTCAACTCTGGAGAAACAGTGACTGCATGGAACAAAGGAAAACTTAGTTTAGGTGTTAGAAAGAAAATCTTTACTGTGAGGAACTAGAGCAGGTTGCCCAGTTTTGGTTGTGGAAGCACCATCCCTTTAAGACAAGGCCAGGAAAGGCTGAGGGAGCTGGGGCTGTTCAGCCTGGAGAGAAGCAGCCTGAGAGGGGATCTGATCAATGGGGATCAGTATCTACTCTATGTGTGGCTTGTGAAGTGTTTCATGGCCACAGTGTGACTGAAGGTTTAGTATGTGATGGAAGGGTTCAGCAATTGAAACCCACCATCAGGCTGCTGCCTGAAGGGGCTGAGCCAAAACCCCAGGTCCTCATCCCTGCTGACACTACTGTAGCATCTAAACACAAATCCCTTGGCACAGACCCATCTCTGAGTGTACCCTGAGGGAGGTAGGAAATATTTCATAGTCTTAATATTACTCTAATTAAAAACAAAACTGAGGGAAAGAGTCCAGGCACAGAGAGAAGACTAATTGCCTGGAAGCTGTAAAGAAAGCATAATGATGCTGAAACCATCAATCCAGGAGAATTACTGGGTTTAGATTTTTTTTTTCCTAAAGGTCCTTCACCACTTAATTGTGCAGGTCAGCAGGTGGAAGCATGTGCTGTGGTTGTGAGTTTTCTGGCCTGACTTGGTCATGATCTGCCCAAGTGAACTGCATCTTGCTGCTTAAGGCTGGATCTGGGATGCTGCGTGTAGACTACGGTGAAGGTGACAATTCAACATGAGAAAAGCTGATCTGCCTTCTGCTTTGACAACTTATGTTTGGGAAGCTGTGGATTAGGTCATCAGCACGGTGACCTGACACTCTGTTGGTGACACTGGATGAAGGGATTTCTGGTCTAGCTAGTGGTGGCTACTCTCTGGAAATGTGTCTGGCAGTGATGTACATGCTTTGTATGTATTCAGGTACATTCTCAATCTCATTAGTTAACCAGGGATGTTACCCATGGTATTAATATATTAATCATGTTATTCATTTAATATAAGTGAATTAATTTAATTCAAGGCCAGGTTGGATGGGGCCCTGGGCAACTTTGTATAGATCCAGGCCTGAGGTTGGTGTCCCTGCCTGTGGCAGGGGGTTGGAGCTCTGTGCTCCTTGGGGTCCCTTCCAACCCAGACCAGTCTGGGATTCTGTGACTGTACTGCGAACACAAAGTGGTTGAGGGTTTAAATACATCTAGAATAGCTTTAGGGGGGTTGTGGAACACAGTGTCTGATTCCAGCTGAGAAGAAAATTAGTGCTGTAACTTGGTGATGCAGCAGGCTGCCCAGAGAGGCTGGGGAGTCTCCTTCTCTGGAGACATTCAAACCCACCTGGATGTGTCCCTGTGGGATTTAGTCTGGGTGATCCTGCTCTGGCAGGAGGATTGGACTGGATGGTCTTTGGAGGTCCCTTTCAACTCCTAACCTTCTGTGATCCTGTGTTGGGCAGAGAGGTGACAGGCTTGAACTTTACCTGAGGAATAAGCAGATGTTTCTTGGGTAGCAACTGCCAAGTCTTTAATGGGAATGTTGGCTTGTTGAGAGAAGTGTGTGACCAGGCTCTCTGCCATGAGCACTGTGAGGAGGTGCCCTGCTCACTTTGTCTCTATGCAGACCAGGCTTGTATTCATGAGGGGAGGGATGGGTGAAGAGTTCCCTTCTCTGCCAAAGTCGCTGTGTTGGTAGAGTACAGCAGGTAGTGAAATATGAACACACAAATAGCTTGGAGCCAACAAACCATTTAGTTGAAAATGAATGAAAAATACTCTCCTGTAGAGCAGGCAGGATATGTTCTGGACCTGTCTTTCCTGTGACCTACAGGATTTTAAGAGAAGAGCTTCAGAATTTTATTGGCATTGCCACTATTAGACGAACTTTTCTTTCTCTTCTCCTCAGACTGGGGTCAGCTTTAAAGAGAGCATTAAGGGAATGGCTAATGGAATTAAGGGTATAATAATAGAAGGATATAGTGAGACAATTGTATTAACAAGAAATAAATCATGTTGAGTGTAAGGTAAGTGTTTTTTAATTGATTGATGGGAAGGATGCTTCATAGGGTTTTTTTGAGGACTAACAGCCACTTGCCTTCCCATCTCCAGTAAAAAGCCAAAAGGGGAAAAAAAAGAGATAAGAAAATTATGCAGCAGAGAGATAAATTATTCAGAGAAGATGGCTATTTTGTGCTGACATCACTAATGTGAAAAAGCATTAAATCTTTGACACTAGCTGCATTCCTCAGAGGTTGTGGTGGCTGTATTGGTATTGGAGATTACTAGCTGGAAAGCTACTTCAACTTATCTACATGCCTTAAGTGGCTTCCCAAGGTGATGTAGTAAGGAAAGACTCAGCCAGGGCTGCGTGTACCAACCCACTCTGACTTTATTTTTTAAGTATTACTCATATTATTCTAGTGACCTGTCTCAAATGAGAACAGATCCAGCATTCTTTGTAGTATGGCCTGGAGATGCAGGTGGTCTATGTAGAGGTTAGTGGAACCTGATGGCTGTTTTAAGCATGGAGCTTAAATCTTGTGTGGATGTAATCCTACTAAAAAGGGGGAGATGGGAATGTCAGGTGTGAAGTGGAACATCTAGGGCCAAGTATCTGCACCCTCTAAATCTGATTTTGCAAGTAGAAGCATGGTGTCAAGCTTACAGGTTTTCAGGACCTGGTTTTAATCACTCAGGGGATGCAAAAATTAGGTCCTAGATGTAAGCTATAACTGAAATGGAAACATCATGACAAAGCAGTTACAGGTTACTGTCAGAGGGATATAGAATATGTGGGGAAAAATCCAAGTCATGTGAAGGGAGAGAGTTCGTTTCCTGGCTTGGCTTTAACTTGAGAGTTTTTAGGCATTGCAACTAAAGTTCCTTTCATCATTAATAATGTAGCAGGACCCTCTGTGATGCAAGACCTTAAAATCTAACCTCATTTGATTCCTCAAGCCTTGAATCAGCTGCCCCTCCAGCAATTCCCTCTCCTATTCTGTGTTGCTTTTCCTGGGGGTCAGTGCTGCAGCTGGCAGTCCACAGTAGCAGAGATGCTTGTTTGGAGGTGTATCTCTGCTGGTGGGGCAGCATGAGGAGACCATATCAGCAGCTGCATTGCTTGTTTTTATGAGAGGCTGTAGTAGCAGAGAAGGCCACTGCATAGAGCAGTACCTGCTTCAGTTGGAAGAAAGAATTTAATAAGCTTGGAGAGAGATTTTTGAATCCTTGATGCTGTGGAAACAACCTGATGTGGGTGCTCAGGTCACTGACTTTAGGTGCATGCAGGCTTAGTGTGTTGTGATGACCCACTGAACCTTCAGAGATGGTCAATACAAGAGGTTTTTTGCCTCAAATAGAGTAACCCCTGGCTTCTTTCACCACATACAGCCCTTTAGGGAATGTTAATGTGGTAGTTTGACCCTGGCTGGAGGCCAGATGCCCACCAAAGCTGCTCTATTGCTCCTCTTTGCAGCTGGACAGGGGAGAAAATATCTATTGAGAGGCTCAGGAATGGAGATAAGGACAGGGAGAGATCATTCTGCAATCAGCATCATGGGATGGACAGACTCAACACAAAGTAAAGGAAAGAAACTCTCTAACTGATGGCACTGCCCTGCACCCCCAGCGACACCAGAGTCGGGTGATAAGTGCAGCCAGATCTCCAATCATCTCCCCCCACCCCTCCCTTCTCAGCAGACTGCACTTTAGGCAGGATTTCGCTCCCTTCTTCTCCCCATTGTGGCACAGGAATGGGGCAGGGATTGGGGAAATGTGGATTTGGGTCAGTTCCTAAAGAGATGTTCTCCCCCTTACCTGAGGGGAGCATTCCTCACCCCTTTCCCCTGCTGCACTGTGGGGTCCCACCCATGGCAGACAGTCCTCCACCTGAGTCCTTCCCCACAGGGCTTCAGCTCTTCCCCAGCTGCCCCAGCCTGTGTCACTGCTATGGAGGCAGTCATCAATCACAGAATGTCTCTCAGGCCTGGACTCCTCCAGCCTGGTCCTCCATAGAGTCACAAGTGCCCCCCAGCAAACCTGCTCCCTTGCTTGTCTCTGTCCCTCTCCAGTCACAAGTGCCCCCCAGCAAACCTGCTCCCTTGCTTGTCTCTGTCCCTCTCCATGGGCTGCAGGTGCTGGCAGGGGCTTGCTCCAACACAGGTCACAGCATCTTCTGTATGCCTCCATCTGCTCTAGTGTGGGGTCTCTCCACAGGCTGCAGGTGGGGGGTCTCTGCTCCCCATCATCTTCCATGAGCTGCCGGGGGGGACACCTGCTCCACCATTGTCTTCTCCACAGGTTACAGCTGCACTTGGGGCACCTCCTCCCCCTCTTCCCTTGCCTTAGTGCCTGCACAGCTCCTCACATCATCTCACTCCCTTCTCTGGGGGTACAAAGCAGCTGCTTGTGGTTCTGTTTGAGTTTTTTTCTCCTAACTGTGATTCCCACAGAGGTGCTGTGACCATTGGTGATGGGCTTGGCCTTGGTCAACAATCACTCTGGTCTTGAGGTTTTTTGATGTGATTTATTGGAGAGCTGCACAAAGCAAAACAAACATTTCCAAACAGCCACCTTAGCAAAATGCAATAAAAATTGAGAGCTCTAATGAATATATAGATATTTTTTGACATCTTTCACTGTCTTCTACTATGGGTAACTTTCTAGCAAAATACAACTTGCTTAGTAGGCAGCTTTGGATATCACTGTTGTCTGTGAAGGACTGGTTGCAGTGTGACTGTCCTGTCGCTTCAGAACTCTCTAAATACTTGTCTTCAGGCTGGTGTTCTCTGGTCAGCCTGTCATTGATGTGTCAGTAGCTGGCTGCACCAATTTTTGACCATACTGAGGTGTCATTTGCTGTAAGTTAATTTACTTTTGCCATTAACTACAGATAGTATGCGGTCAATTCAATTTTGTCCATTAAAGACAATAACCTTAGCCAAGCTCTTCGATGCTATTCTTAGTTCACCCCTTGGGACTACTCTACTTACATCTCCAGAGGTACTGGTAAATTTATATTATCCTTCCTTGTCTAATATTCATGATTTGTTGGCTTTGCTTTAATACATGGGACAGTTAGGTCTAAATGCAAAGACTCTTGCATAGAGTAATCTCAGGGATGTGAAAGTTCTGGAGGAGAAAGCAGGGTAGGGTGGAAATTAAATTGCAGGGATATATCCTCTTGCATAAGGGAAGACTTAACTAAGCTACAGATATAGAGTAGCAATAAAAGAAGACTTAACTAAGCTACATATCTAGAGTAGCAGATGTGCAAGGTTGGCCTGGGTCTCCTGTCTCTCTGTGTGCTGTGGAGTTACTTCATAGCCTTCTGGAGGTAAATGTCCCAGTGTGCAGATTGCTGTAGAACTGTTGGAGAGGGTTCAGAGGAGCCACAAAGATGATTAGAGGGCTGGAGCACCTGCCCTACAAGGAGAGGCTGAGGGAGCTGGGCTGGGTCAGCCTGGAGAAGAGAAGGCTGTGGAGGGACCTCATTGCAGCCTGCCAGTCCCTGAAGGGAGCAGAGACACAGGAGGGGAATCAGCTTGTTCAAGGGCAGAGCCTGGCAGGACAAGGGGGAATGGTTTAAAGCTGAAGGAGGGAAGGGTTAGATTGGATATTAGGGGGAAGTTTTTTCCAGAGAGAGTGGTGAGGGGCTGGAAGGGGCTGCCCAGAGAGGGGGTGGGTGCCCCATCCCTGGAAGTGTTCAAGGCCAGGTTGGATGGGGCCCTGGGCAACCTTGTGTAGCTCCAGGTCTGAGGTTGGTGTCCCTGCCTGTGGCAGGGGGGTTGGAGCTTTATGATCCTTGGGGTCCCTTACAACCCTTGCCATTCTATGATTCTGTGATTCTATTGCTGTAGACAGCAGATGGGTTTGTGTATAGCAAATCTAATACTTCAGTTTGGAGAGTGGTCATCTTGGTTTCCTTACTCACAGGCTGATGTATGAGTAGTTTTACCACAAAAATATGGTGGGGTGTCTTAGTTTGCTCAACCCAGTCTTAGAATGTCCCACAAGCTGTGTATTTAGATGTTCTGTTGGTGGGGTGTGCTGGTTTTGGCTGTGACCAAGTTATATTTCTTCATAGCAGCTAGTGTGGGGCAGTATTTTGGACTTACATTGAAAACAGTGTTGGTAATGTAACAGACACTTTAATTACAGCTGAGCAGTGCTCACATAGAACCAACAGGGCTTTCTCTGCTTCTCACCCCACCAGTGAGTAGGCTGGGGTTGCATGAGGATTTGAGAGGGGACACAGCTGGGACAGCTGACCCCAGTGACCAGAGGGATACTCCATACTGTATGGTGTCATGCTTAGCAACAAAAATTTGGGGAAGAAGAAAGGGGAGATGGGGGGCAGACACAAGGTTTGGAATGATGGTGTTTGTCTTCCCAACTTACCATTATACATGACAGAGTCCTGCTTTCCAGGTGTTAGGTCTTGCTTCTGTCAAAAAACCAAAACCCGCACCAAAAGCAAAAAAAAACCCAACCCAAAAACCAAGCAAACACTTGAATTTGCAGGAAATCCTACTGTAGTTAGGGACACTGAAAGCAAAGCTTATCTTGAAGTGACTGCTGGGGTTTATATCTGTTAATACAGGCCCTCTAAATGCTTAGGCAAGTGCTGGAGAAAAGCAGTTCTGGCTCTCCAAATATTATGACTTCTATCTCTCCTTGTGCTTTCAAAGCATGGGGTTCTGGACAACAAGAAATGTGAAAATAATACTTTCTCCAGGGAGCCAATATCCAGGCTATAAAGTGTGGTGGCAAGAGAGGAGGCGTGATAGTAGGCCTCAGCCGTGCTGTGGTGGGTCAGGGCCCTTGCTTGCAACTGTATCGTCTGCTGAGGCCTGTGTCGCCCTTTGTGGGCCTTCACAAAAAGGGCAGGCAGGAACAAAACTACAGTCTGAAATCAAGTTTTCATGCAGTGTTGTGGGAGATCATTTGAATGGCTGGTATTTTTCAGGGAGTAGGATGGCCAAAAGAAGACTCAGTGCAAGATAAGAGGGTAAATAATAGCTTTGAATTTTCAGGAGAGGAAATAGGGGTGTAAATGCTGCAAAAATGGGAAAGGGATGGATCAGAAGATCACTCTGTGACAGTCTTTGAGTGATGGGCTCCAAAAAGAGGGTTGGTGATGCTGGAAGGTCTGAGATGGAAAAAAAATTACCTCAATTCTTCATCCTACCAGTTGTCAGTCCAGGATGGAAGCTGCAGGCAGCTGAAGTAAACTTGGCAGTTAGTAGCTTGCTTGGTCTCCTGGCATGGCTTTACTTTCCTAAAAGGTTAAAGCCAAATAACATCGGTGTTGTTGGCTCTTTTGCTCCTGTTTTGAAAGTGAACAAGTGCAAAGTTGAAATGAAAGGGGGAGGGAAGAATTAGAATGTCAATATTGTGCAGAGCTAAAGCTGTTTAAATGTCTCTGGCTGTAATCTGCTCCATTTCTAAGCTTTAAGTTCAACAAATTCCTTAATTTAGCTACAGGAATTGCTTCTTGCACTTTGCCTCAAAACCCACCTGCTGCTATTGTGTATTTCCTGGGGCCTTTTTCTTTAACTACTTTGCAAAACCTCAGAAATAAGTTGTCCTCCCAGGCTAAAGAGCCATGGTGCCTTGAAAATGTGTTTGCTGCTGTGTTAAATTGTGTTCTTCCTGCCCTTTTAATTTCTCCTCCATGTGGATTGAAGAGGGAGCGCAGTGGGCAGCCCAGCAGCAGGAAAGGAGCGGACAGTGTATGGTGACTGCTTGTTTTTCTGCTAATAGCCAGGGGATTTATAAACTCTACAAGCAAATTCATGCTTGGACCTCCTAGTCATGTAGGCAACTCACTGTGGACTGGCTCTGTAGGCACAATTATCACGTGTAGCTGGCCTGCAGCCATCTGTCCCCGAGGTGGGAGGTAAAAATTAGGCTCAAAGTAGTTTTCCTGCAGTTTTGCACACTGTTAATTTGCAACAGGTTTTACTTTTTCCTCTTTTTTCCTCTCCTTTAATCTAAGAAATGTCCATTTTCTTTCAGACTGATAACAGTGATTACCTCTGAGCGTAGGGCAAAGGCTGGATCCCCTGTGTTAAACACTTAAGTGCCTGGAGCTTATTTGGGGAGTATTACCGCAGTGGGTGCGCAGGGCTCCACTTCCTGGCAGGAGCAGTGTGTTTGGTCAGTGTTTTCAAGCCCTGGGCTTTCCAATTAGACACTGGTTGGGCTTATTAGCTTAATTGCAGGGTGTGATTGTGTTGCATCTGTATTATTGCTTGGTGTCTGTGCATACTGATGGAGATCATCTGCAGAACGTGGGTTCAGGAAGATGAGGCGCAATTCATTGCACTCCTTTCAGATGGTGACTGGGACAGAAGGAATGGGGATTTCAGAGCTGGGTCATGCCCTGTGCAGCACAAGGACATGCTGATGATTCCTTTTGGGTGCTCAAGACCTGTCCTTGCTGGAAAAATATGGAAAGCCATCGCTTTCTTCCACTGTTTTTTGCTGTCTTCCTACTTTGATACCAGCATATGGTCAGGCAGCTGACACCCTCCAGCCTCACTGCAGGCCTTAGTGAGCAAGGCAATTGTCTCTAAATGCTGGTTTAAAAGTAGTTAGAACTTAGTCTTACTTAAGATAAATCTTAATCCAGTAAAATTATCACACACATAGAATGAGTCTAAACAACAAGCATCATACCTCTAAACTGGTTAGGCTAACCAACAGAGAACAGATAATAAAAGGGATTCATGTAATTTAAGCTGTTGTTACTGATGTGCATCTACAGACTTTTAAGTGGCCAAAGTGGGATAAAACCCACAGATCTCTGATTCCTGGGAGAAATGCCTGCTTCTCAAGTCTTCTCCCCTGTATACCACAATAATGGTAACTCAGTTTCTAAATGCTAGGCCATGAAAATTGGTGGTTGGCAAATTACTTCCAGTAAATGCTTGTGTAAGATGTTTACTTGAAGGGTCTAAAACTCCTGCCCTGGTAGCTTGTCTTATTATATATGGAGTGACCACTCCTGGGCCAGGAAATGACTAATCCAAATACTTCTAGAAGCCACGAGACTATTCTGGGGGTAAAAGCTCTGGTATACTTTTAATTTTCTTCATGCTATTCCCTAGGCATGTCCTGGCAATAGCATGAAGGATCCTGGGCTAGACAGGCATGGATAGGAGGTCATAACGCTCTCCTTGCAGGCCCAGGATGTGCTATATGTACATTAGGCTGTTCGCTACCCTCACACTCTGGATGTGTAGGTGAGGGCTGAGATGGAAAGAGGATCTGTTCTCTAGACAGTTACAGAACTGCTAAGAAAAACTCTACTGACCCAAAGCAAACCTTTACAGCTTTACCTGTAACTAATGGAAATTAAGTTTAGACTTCATCCTAATAGTATTTCAATACCAGAAAGGAAAGGAGAAACTCCTAGTCCAGTAGTTCAGATACTATGGTCTGGATTCTGCTGATGTTCTCTTGCAGGTTAGAGATGTTTTACATGAAACACTGGTCACAGGCTCCCTGGAAATGCAGAATCTCTACCTGCTCTTCCTTGGAGGCCAGCAGATGGAAATTCAGGGGCTGAGATTTCAGTATATTGAGGGAAATTCTGATAGTCTTTGAGTGAAATTGATGGCCTGCAGAAAGAGGGAAGAATATTTTTTGTGTTTTCCTGAGTTATTACGGGTCCCTCTTGAGCTCTCCCTGGCCTCTTTGGAGCAAAGCAAATAGCAATCAGCCTGTTGAGGCTCTAGAGCTAAAATGACCACAAATTCTGTTGCTGTGAAAGCTGCCAACCTGAAGCTTTACAATATTATGGAGGCAACTAGATGATCAAAACTTGTTTGGAGCCTTTCAAACCCAAGGTGAACGAGCTGACTAGATCAGCTGGAAGTCAATAGTTGCATTGATGAACTAAGCTGTTGTATCAGGCCCTTCCTAAATTTTGTCTTTGCCTCCTGTTGCCATCAGGTACTGGAAGTGCTGTTGAGAAGCTTGAAGGCGTTTGTCTTACTAGAGTCTTTACTTTTGCTTAGGCTGCTCTGCTTTTGGAGGAGGACAACCCTCTCAGCATCCTGCTGTTGCCATCAGAAGGTGCTCTGTGTGAATGGCTGAGGGCTTTTGGCTGCCTGATCTTTCTGTGGGAGCAGCTGCTGCACAACACCAAGGTAAGGCGCTTGGTTTGGTGGAGGGGTGGGTTATGAATTGCTTTCCCAAGTCAAGCAAACTGGGCAAGCAGCTGGTTGGCTTACCTCAGGTATGGTAGCCCACAGAAGGCAGCTCCTTGCATGCTGCCTGCTTCTGTGTCACCACCTTGAGCATCTGAATATGTAAATAACTGGTTCTGGTTGTTATTGTGAGGGATCCCTATGCTGGGAGCTATGAATAAGGTAGGGTGCTGCTGGTCATTATTGTGAGGGATCCCTATGTTGGGAGCTGTGATAGAGCTGGGGTGCTGCTGGATGTTATTGTGAGGGATCCCTACGTTGGGAGCTATGAATAAGGTAGGGTACTGCTGGTCATTATTGTGAGGGATCCCTATGTTGGGAGCTATGATAGAGCTGGGGTGCTGCTGGATGTTATTGTGAGGGATCTCTATGTTGAGAGCTGTGAAGAAGCTGGGGTGCTGCTAATCTGAAGTAGTCCTGGGTGAGCAAGGGAGATAGGTTGCCCCCAACCCTTTGTTTTTCAAGTTGTTCTGTGGACCAGAGAAGCATGAGAAAGGTAAGTTGTCCTGAACAGAAACAGCAGGAGGCCAGATCTGTGGTTAATGGAGGTGCAGTGGTATCCCAGGTGAACTTTTTTGGTCAGTGCCTCTCCTCAACTGGCTTCGCTCCTCCCATTGCACTCCCGCAGCCCCGTGCTCCCGTGCTAATCGCCCACCCCCAGCTATTATAAGCAGTACAAACAAATGACAAATCTCTGAGTGCAGGAAGGTAACAAGAGGCTGATCAGTAGCTTTAGTTATCTTTCCTTAGTGTTTATTGCAGTCTGCTGCAGTTATTTCAAAGGCACTGACATTGATCGACAGCTTCTATTAAGGCCCATCCAAGGCAGCTGGATTGAACAGATACATTAAATAAAGCAGTTATTGCTTTTCATTGCCTTTCCGTAAAATATCACTGCTAAATAGCTTCTGCCATCAGATGCAGTTAGGTACATGGTTTTAATTTGAGGGACTGCTTTATAACACTGCACAATTGACACTGGTCTTTGTTTCCCCTACAATAATGATTGTGTACATCCTGGAGAATTGATGAGCTGTCTTCTGAGGCTGGAGGAAGGGGGGAACCGGGGTGGGGGCAGCTGCCTTTGTTGCTCTCACTCCTTTTTTTCTTTTTAATACTTGCCATGCTTGTCAGTTGTTTGCAGCACAGACAGAAATAATGTCAAGCAGGGCCCCTTATCTCAGGATGTTGTAATGTAGCTGCTGTAAGCCCTCGCCTGGAGACGAGATAAGAGCAACCTTACAAGCTTGTGGGGGAGCGAGGAGGGGGGGGGGGGGGCAGCAGTGCCATCACTGGGACAACAATAGCAGAGCTGTCACTTGCACATTATGACTCTTTCTGGTGCCAAGGAAAGATATGTATGCTGAGTGGTGAATAACAAGCATGAAAATAAAAGTCCTGAATGTTCATCTAATAATGATGTATTTGTAACAGGATTATACTGCCCAATGATATTCTTTCTTTATCTCCCTGCTAAATGGTGGGGCAGCTGTGTGCTTTGGCACAGCGTGATGTCCTTTCTTTTGTGTGCTGCATATTAATCCTTTATTGAAGTAATTAAATGTGTGCTTAATGGCAATGAGCTGGCAGAATGAACGTACAATTGAATTAGCAGTTATGATGGGGACCATGCTACAAGATGAACTAAATGCAATTACTGTAGGCATTTTTTTCTCCAAGTCGAATCTGGCTACATGACATGACTTAATTACAGGTTGTTAGACACACTCTCTGAGCTTGTAGTGATGCGTGTGGAGGCACAGCTTCAGCTCCATCAGGTACCTGTAACATGCACAGGCACCTGGTTAGGAAGAGATTTAGCCTGGTGGAAGGGTTGGTGTGGATTTCTCATGTTGCTGCAGGCAGCCCTCTGCTATGGTGAGAAACATTGATGAAAACCATGCAAACAGCAAAAGGGAAAGGCCAGTGTGGTGCTACTGGGAATCTGGTGGGGTCTTTGACCAGCTCCTTGCTGTCTAGTGAAAACCCTTAGGGATTACTCACTCTTCAAAGTGGACAAAGAGCAAGTGGTTGGGACTTTTGTACAGTCCTTCTCTCATGGTGTGCACCTCCAGTCAAACTCTGCTCTCAACAGGACTCCAGATCAACTTGCTTGACCCCAGCTGGACATCTCTAGACTAGCAGGAGCAGAGTTTAGGAGCTGTTTTTTGGAAAACATTTTGGAAACAGAATGGGGAAAAAGCAAAATGATGTGGTACTTTTAGAACTTTAACATTGTAAACGACAATGTGACCTACAGTTGCATCAGGGCAAAGGTAGCGCTGTAATTCAGGATGCGCTAAGTCGCTGAAATGCCTGATGCTTGGGGAACTGTGACTGCAGTATTGCAAGGACAGATTTGACAGCTCTTTAGTGATCCAAAACGTCAAGGCCTGGGTTCTCAAAGGTGTTTCGTCACTAGTTCAAAATTGGACTGAGCTTCAGCTGTCACTGAGGAAAGATTTGGTCTCTTTTGATGGCTGTTGAGTCTGGATGGTTGCTAGCAGCGCATAGACATCTCCACTGTCAGGGTCTGCCTTCTGTTACTGACACATAAGACAAGAAAGCTCTTGCCCCATGTTCCTCTGTGCTTTTAGGTGCTATGTGCCTGTCGTAGCCAGCATCACATGCCTTTGAGGAGCCAGGCTCTGAGGCATGAAACCTCATGAAGGAGGTCTTGAGATGGATGCTCAAGCCTCAGTTTGGAAGCAGCACGAATCTCTTCTTACATCAAGAGTTGTGCTGACTTGACAGCACATCCCAGAGCTTACCAAGCCTCAGGCTGCCAGTCTCATGTGGCCCTTCTAGATGACTACAAACCTTTTGGGGTATCTCTCTGACATGCTGTGGAAAGGCACAGGTGAACAGCATCATGTTTAGATGCTCAACTCTCTTGTGGTGTTGATGCCCTGTGTTAGTTTCTACACCACAGAGGAAGGACAGTAGGGTGACAGACGTGGTGGTGACACCAACAACATGATCTGTAGCTGTTTGTGAAACAGAAAATGTGGTTTTTGGGTTTTTATTTTAACATAATAAGGCAACCCTTTTGGTCAGCAGGGCTCCCAAGGTTTATTTTATAGCCTTCATTCTCTTTGGGGCCATAAATGAAAGCCTTTCAGCCCTAATGACCACAATGACTTTCCTCGATCATGTTATTGCTACTTTGGCACATTTATTGCTTTCACACACACTAATGGATGAGTTTGGATATGTTAACAATTTATATATCATTTGATCCTAAAAAAGAGCCTCCTCCCACCAACCAAACTAACTTAGCCCTGAGGATTGAGTAGCTTTTAAGGAGTATAAATGAATTTAATGCTTTAGAAAGAGCTTCTGTAAATTACGAACATGACACCTATTACATTAAGCTGCATTAAGCATTAATACATCTTCATTACTGGCAGGTTGCCCAAACCTCCAAGGTTGAAAAAGCTGCCTGAAATACCCAACGTGGTAGTCACCTAAGCTGAGATTTATGACCTCTTTTGGGGGTAGGATGGCACACCCCTGACTCTCAGCCTGGGAGGAGTTGTCCTCACGCTACCTGTTGCATGATAGCTTTTATCCTAGAGTTTTGTTAGCCTGCCTGCATGGGGGAGGGGGGTGTCAGACTTTTAGGTAAAAAGGTGCAATAAATCTCCTAGAAGTTGCTGGAGGAATAGAAACTAGTTTCACTAACCTTTTTAAGCTACTGGTAGTGGGTTGCTTGACAGATTTTTCTAACCACCAGCCAAAAAATTATCTCACTGAGCATGTAATAGTCATTTCTTATTGTAAATCCTTTCTGTGCTCCAGGCACTAAGGGCTGGAATTGCTGAATTGGTGTTTCCAATGGTTGTGGAGGAAGAAAGTCTCAAAAATAATCACAGTACATTAATGAGAGCCTGCTCTACACAGCCAAAGAAAGAAATAAAAGTGATTTTAGTGTCTTAAAAAGCAATATCCATTAGACTCAGATTTGTCTAAAAGTGGACTGAAAGGCTTTTATTTCAACAAGATGTACAGGCTCAAAGGAAAAAAAAAAAGCATAAGCTAAATGCTTCTGACATTGTAATTGATTTTATGTGGTACATTTATGAGACTTTCAATTCATGTTCCATATGGGATTTAGCACTGAGGTGTTATCCCAACTTCTGAGATGATTATGTTGTGGCTCTTGAATCTGGTGGTTCCTCTGCTCCCAGAAGAAGCACTGATTTGGGCTCAGTGTTTATACCTTGTGATGGAGGAATCCTTAAATTTGGGACTGCTTTGTAGATGGGAATATGGAGCACATCATGGGAATCTGTGTGCCCTGGGATGCTGTATCAAGCCTCATGTTGGCAAGGAGAGGGTAATCCACTGTCTCAGAGGCTGCAATATGAGACCACAATCCGAGCAGAGAGCGATGTGGTCACTATATGAGATGGAGATTTAATGGATATTCTTCACAGTGTTGGAATATATGAAGCAATAAATTGCTTTTCTGGATGATTTCATGCTGAAGCAGGGTTGAAGACTTAGGTAACTGCACATGGTTTACTACAAATACACTAGCTTTGTGGTGGTAAATGTATATCCTATTAGACAGCAGAGAAGGGGAGGAAAACCAAGCAAACCCCAAAGCCTTTTAATCAAAGCAATATTCCCAGGTTCAAAGGCAAGCTCTTGGAAGTTGACAAATGCCATATTTAAGGTAGCCTTGCTTTCTAAATCATGCTCACCTGAATGTGCATATCTGCCTGTTGTTACAGGTTTCAATTATGTGAAGGCCTGTTTGTTTCTTCAGGATGCCACCAGCTTGGGTGCACAGTGTGAACCATGCATGCTGAGTGGAAACCACTCCACCATATTTCTTCTGTAGTGATGGCTCATTGTCAGGAGCTCTGTAAACCCTGCAATAAATATGCAGTTCATAACTTTTTTCTTCACTACAAGGGTTATGATGCCCTGGAACAGGGTGCCCAGGGAGGTGCTGGCTGCCCCCTCCCTGGAGGTGTTCAAGGCTGGGTTGGATGTGGCCTCGAGCAGCCTGAGCTGGTGAGAGGTGTCCCTGCCCATGGTGGGAGGGTGGGACTGGATGGGCTTTGAGGTCCCTTCCAACCCAAAGCGTTTTATGATTCTATAGTTGAGTCACCACCCCTGGGTGTTTTTAAAAAAAGGGTAGATGAGGTACTTAGGGATATGGTTTAGCATAGGACAGGAATGGTTGGACTTGATGATCTTAAAGGGCTTTTCCGATTTGGTGATTCTGTAAATACACACAATGGGGTTTTGTAGACTTCATGACCAGGAGGAGTGTGGGCAGCAGGTCACAGGAGGGGATCCTCCCCCTCTGCTCTGCCCTGGTCAGGCCCCACCTGGAGTGTTGTGTCCAGTGCTGGGCTCCCTGGTGTGAAAAGGACAGGGATCTCCTGGAGAGAGTCCAGAGAAGGGCTATGGAGATGATGAAGGGCCTGGAGCATCTATCCTAGGAGGAAAGGCTGAGAGCGCTGGGGCTGTTCAGCCTGGAGAGAAGAAGACTGAGGGGGCACCTAATTAAAGTCTATAATTACCTGAAGCAGGGGCTGCAGGGGGAATTGGCCAGTCCCTCTTCTGTGCCTGTGGGGACAGGACAAGGGGCAATGGCTGCAAATTGGAGCACAGGAAGTTCCACACCAACATGGGGAGGAACTTTTCCCCAGTGAGGGTGAGGGAGCCCTGGGACAGGCTGCCCAGGGGGTGTGGAGTCTCTTTCTCTGGAGAGATTCCAGCCCCATCTGGATGCCTGTCTGTGCAGTATGAGCTGGGGAGCTGCTTTGGCAGGGGGGTTGGACCTCATGAGCTCTCGAGGTCCCTTCCAACCCCTACAACCCTGTGATTCTGTGATAGAACACCTGTACCTCCAACAGACCAGAGATAAACAAACCCCCAGCAATCCTTTGTATGGTAAGCACATTTATAACACACATAAATCTAATATCAGCTATTCATGACCTGGAAAACAGTATTCCTTCCCCTGCTACTAGCTTACCATGAGGAAGTCTTACCTTGAAAAATGAGGCAGCTTGGGCGCTATTGGCAATATAACCAGTTCTACAAAGAGTTCATTCCTGCACCTCCTCAGTCCATTTCCAATCAAACAGCACTGGAATCAGTAATCAGATTAGTTCCTGCCCTGTGCTTTGTATGGGACACACACTGAGCATGTCATTAAGAGATGCACTATAACCAGAGTCCCTGGTGCTTTACAAGCAGCTTGCTGCATTAAACTAATCTCACCTCTGATGTTTAGGTTACTGTTGCATAATAAAGGAGCAATCAGGTACATCAAAGGAGGACTAGGAAGGGGCAAATTCTTTCTTACTTGTAATCCCAGAGCATTTTCCTACTTAACTCACTCAACACAAAAACAATGTTCACTTCAAGCTGTGAAAGGGACATCAAGCTGGTCCCTGGCCCAGCAAACATGTGCTCTAGCAGCATTAAAGTAATCAAGTAATACAGTTCTAACCATGACAGGGTTTCAGTGCATTTGGTATCCGGCTGGTTGAGACTGAAGCTGCAACAACACGAGCCAACATTTTCAGATGTCTTTCTCTATACTTAGTTAAGTATCTAAGTGAGCTCACTCAAAGGGCCTGAGGTCACTCTACATTTCTTCTACTTGCATAGAAAAATGCAGTCAGATGCTTGGTTTAAAGACAACAGGGTAACCCTTAACTTCTCTTCTCTCTCCTAAATTATGCAGAACACAATTCCTTAAACTAAAAGAATGGAAAACATCCTGGGTTTAGAATTCCCAACTTCCATGGGCTTTTTTGCACTTCATGCTTATGAAACACACTTTTTTAATGTTTGAGAAACATTTGATAATTACACAGTTAAAGATAAGTGCATTTTACATATATGAAGTTCTTCTGTTACATCCCTGACAGATGTAGAAAATGAAGCTGACTACACTATGTGTATGCAATAGAGAAGGTAGTGTCACACTAAAGCTCAGTTTACCAACCCTACTCCATGTTATTCTAGCAGAGTATATGCATCTAGAAATACATATATGTAAAGTACATATGCACACACACTGTACTGTACATGTTTCTAGCATTGCAAATAGTTAACCATCTCATATGTGCTCCCTGAGAAAGGATTTCAGGTCACAGAATCACAGAGCTGTAGGGGTTGGAAGGGACCTTGAGAGCTCATGGGGTCCAACCCCCCTGCCAAAGCAGCTCCCCAGCTCATACTGCACAGACAGGCATCCAGATGGGGCTGGAATCTCTCCAGAGAAGGAGACTCCACACCCCCTGGGCAGCTTGTCCCAGGGCTCCCTCACCCTCACTGGGGAAAAGTTCCTCCCCATGTTGGTGTGGAACTTCCTGGGCTCCAATTTGCAGCCATTGCCCCTTGTCCTGTCCCCACAGACACTGAAAAGGGGCTGGCCAATTCCCCCTGCACCCCCTGCTTAAGGTAATTATAGACTTTAATTAGGTCCCCCCTCAGTCTTCTTTTCTCCAGGCTGAACAGCCCCAGCTCTCTCAGCCTTTCCTCACAGGATAGATGTTCCAGGCCCTTCATCATCTTCATAGCCCTTCTCTGGACTCTCTCCAGGAGATCCCTGTCCTTTTTACACCAGGGAGCCCAGCACTGGACACAACACTCCAGGTGGGGCCTGACCAGGGCAGAGCAGAGGGGGAGGATCCCCTCCTGTGACCTGCTGCCCACACTCCTCCTGGTCATGAAGTCTACAAAACCCCATTGTGTGTATTTACAGAATCACCAAGTTGGAAAAGCCCTTTAAGATCATCAAGTCCAACCATTCCTGTCCTATGCTAAACCAGATCCCAAAGAATGCAAAGAATGTGCTTCAAGTAGTACCTCAAAATCTAAGAGCATAAACTCTATTGGTTCCCTTTCCATCATTCCAGGTTTTGGGAAGGAGATGAGTCTGGCACAGACCTGTCTGTAGGATGCTTCTGCAGGTATGAGCTCCAAGAAGTTGTCTTGGGAATATGAAATGGCTGTAGGCAGCACTTCACCATGCTACATGGACATGTTTTACAAACCCTGTTGTGTTTGACCATTTCCAATGCTTTCCAACAGAAAGATTTGAAATCAGGCATGTTCTGCAGAGTCAGCTCCTGGATTTGTAGCTGTATTTTGACAGTTCATCCAGCTCGAGGGTCAGAGACATTTGTTCTTTCAAATCTCAGTAGATACCAGAGGCTTTTGCATTTCCCCTGACTGATCTTAGCCAGAAACCCCATAGCTCATGTACCTGGGATCCTCTTGCTGTTGCCATCAGACAATTTGTTGTCATGGTTGCTATGAGCTTTCTGGATGATATGACTGATGTAAGTTTTAATGAGACTAAGATTGCCTTTACAAATGAGCACTCAATATGCCATTAGAGTTGTTCTCACCCTGAAAGACATCATACTCCAAAGGCTGCTGTAACCACAGGGAGGGGAAAAATGGCTCAGGAACCAGCCAATAAAGTCAGTAAATCAAAATAAATAAATGGAAATGCCAGGGACTGTGAGTGTGTGCTCAGTGCAGCTCAGAGCAGTTACTGTTACCTGAAGCAGGGGGAATCTGTCATGTAGAAGCTGCCCTACCTGTGGGTGGAACACCCGCTCGGATCAGCACGGTTCTGCTGATGGCCTCTTGGCAGGAGGCACTGTCCCTAAGGGCACAACTTCATCAGGCTGGGGAAGGGGCTGGAGGGCAAATCCTCTGAGGAGCAGCTGAGGGAGCTGGGGGTGTTGAGCCTGGAGAAGAGGAGGCTGAGGAGAGACCTTCTCCCCACCTCCCCTGCCCTGCCAGGAGGGTGCAGAGAGGTGGGGGATGGTCTCTTCAGCCAGGGGACAGGAGATGGGACGAGGGGCAATGGGCTCAAGCTGTGCCAGGGCAGGGGCAGCTCAGCTGGGAGGGCAAAGTTCTTCCCTGGCAGAGTTGTGGGGCTGTGGCACAGGCTGCCCAGGGAGGGGGCTGAGTCCCCACCCCTGGGGGTGTTTAACAGAGGGGAGATGAGGTGCTCAGGGATCTGGTTTAGCACAGGACAGGGATGGTTGGACTTGATCTTAAAAGTCTTTTCCAACCTTGTGTTTCTGTAACTTCCAAGTTGAGCTTGGCTTTTTAACTCCAGTTATTTTTTGGCTTGCTGTTTTTGTACAGGCGTCTCTCTTGTGCTAGAGAGTGATGATTCCAACTTCTGTGAGGGAGGGATATCATTTTCTTTCAGCCTTTTAAAAGCAAATTAGGTCTTGTGATGCTGCTCACATGCAGCAGCTGAACACTTTGTAGGTGTAAAAACAATCAGTGTGTGTATTTGGGTCAGTTCAGGGTACCTAAACTGTGTGACAGTGGAGCTTTTTAACACTGTTGTGAGTTAAAAGTCAGATTCCTCAATGTATTTCCTAGTTTGGAATAAATGGTGGTAGGAGATTCAGCCTAATTTCCCCAGAAAGAGAAAAATCAGTTGACCCTCACATTCCTAAAAGATGAACTAAAAATTTGGAGGCTCACATCAAAGCTCTGTAAATAAAGTGAGTAACACTTTGGAAGCTTCTGGTGGGGGCAGCGGGGGAGGGGGGGAAATTCCCTCTATAAAGAACACCCAAGTATTTAAAAAGAAATGGTTAGGTTTAAATATCTCACTGTTTTTCTTCTCCAGGGCTCCATGCTGAGGATTTTATTTTCCTTTGCAATGCTTATGCTGCTGAGCCCTTTTCTCAGAGCTAGGCTGACGTTAGCACGCTGAAGCCACTAGCAGGTTCACCAGAGCAAGTTTATTTGTAGTGTGGCCTGAGTTGCATGTGAGGGTGCTGTTAGGATTCAGAAAGGCTTCACAAGGTTCCAATATCAATGGCACTTCAAAGGACTGTGGCTGTGAATGAGCAGACATGCTCCCTTGCAGGCCCCAGGAGCTAGGGAGAGATGGGTTCAAAGGTAGGCAATGAGTAGCTGTTGTCCAAGGGTACCATTGTCCAAGGGTACAGATAGTAAAGTAGATGCTCCAGGTCTGCTTAAATGTGGGAGAGTCTTTCTGGGACCTCAGAGACCATGAGGGTTGGACAGAAATGAGTTGTAGCAGCCCCTTCATTGCCTTGCATGGCCCTTTAACCCAGCCAAGAGTTGAGGAGGGGGAAAAAACACATTCACTTTTCCTCTACAGGGAATTTTAATAACTTTAAAAACTTTTTAAAGAGAGATATAAATGGAAATGATGTAATTTATCTTAGGATTTCTCAGTCATTTAGATTTTGGGATTCTTTCATAAGCTGCTGCTTTTGCTTGGTCTGTCTAAGCAAGACTTAAACCTAAGCAAAACTTAAACTTGGGGTGGTTCCTTTTGTTCTTCATCTTATATGTCAACTAAGCAGAGCACTGGGGTTCATTATTGGAGGATAAGTGTGGAACAGACCAATGGTAGGGTTTGGTCTTCACTGCTGATGCTCTACTAAAAATTGTTAGAGATCAGCAAAGCTGGACAAAATCTAGGACTACTTGCTAGTGTGACCAGAGGTCCTTGGTTATCTAGAAAGACTGCATCCATATCAATGTCTGGTGGACAGGAGAGAGGGCAAATATTCTCAACTTAAGGATAGGAAGCTTGTGAACAGCTACTAAGTGACTTGACCAAGGTCTCTCAAACAGTCATAAGAATAAAGGACTGGAGCATCTCCCCTGCCAGGAAAGGCTGAGGGAGCTGGGGCTGTTCAGCCTGGAGAGAAGAGACTGGGAGGGGATCTGATCAATGGGGATCAATAGCTGAAGGCTGGGACACAGGGGGACATGGGCAGCCTCTTCTCAGTGTCTGTGGGGACAGGACAAGGGGCCATGGCCTCAAGTTGGAGCCCAGGGAGTTCCACCCCAATGTGGGGCAGAACTTCTTCCCAGTGAGGGTGAGGGAGCCCTGGGACAGGCTGCCCAGAGAGGCTGGGGAGTCTCCTTCTCTGGAGAGATTCAAACCCACCTGGATGTGTTCCTGTGGGATTTAGCCTGGGTGACCCTGCTTTGGCAGGGGGGTTGGACAAGATGATCTTTCAGGGTCCCCTCCAACTCCTCACAGTCTGTGATTCTGTGATTCGATGCATTGCCCAGGCAGGTCTTGCCAGATGAGTTGCCAGTAATGGTTTTATGGCTCCTAAGCTTGAAGTTCTCCAAGGATTTCACTCAAGGTGGGCAATGCATTGATTTGCTTTTGTTGATAAAACACCATGTTGTGGCTTCTACCAGGGAAGCTTTCTTCCCTTGGCATTGGTAAATAAAGTTGAACTTGAATGTGTAAGCACTTGGTTTACAGCATGAGCCCACAATTTTGCTGCTCAAAAATCTATGAAGAAAATGTGCCATGAATCTGTATTTCTGTAGCTGAGGGATTGATTCTCTGACCAAACCATAATGCTCCAAATGTCCTCTTTAAAGCAGCTGTTAATTTTTGCAAACTACTCTTGCATTAACCACAGTAGAAAAGGGGCTGAAAGGCACCTGTCCAGAAGGTACCTACAGGCTGTATCTAGATCCTTGTCATGATTTCTGGTGAACTCTTCCAAGGTAAAGATAAAGGTTACATTTGAGCCTGGGCTGCTGAGGACATGCCTGCAGCAGCTCAGTGAAATGAGACTTTCTCCATAGCCAAGAATGACATCTAGCTGGCCATAGGCTCATTTGGGGAGGGAAAGTGTAATTCAATTTCAGCCAGAAAATGTATTCTAATTTTAGCAGAAGGCTGCCTAGCATGTGCATTTTGGGATGTACCTATTCTTTGAACTCTTACTAATCCTTACCTGCCCTGAGTCATTTCCCCCTTTCAACTGATGGGCTGCACTTCTTCTGTTCTTAAAGAAGTTGTTCTACACCAAAGACCATATTTTATGTTGATGTTCCTAATCAGTTTACCTTCAAAATTGCTGGAGCTTGCTTTTGTGTTCTAACCTTTCAATATTTAACCTGACCTTGTTTGGTTTGGAGGAAATGGCTTTGTTAGCCTTTGTTTGCTCAGGACTTGAGTAACACGGGTGCTTTGCTGGCATTAAGTGTTTGCTTTGCTAGTATTTGGGGGTTTATTCCATCAAACTAAGGCCCAAAGCATATTACTCCTGGACAGAAGCCTATGTAATATGCAGGCATAGTCCTGCTATTGCTTTGGCTCTGGTGATGCACCCTGCATGATCCTCATGGATGGTTTTGGCAGCTCAGGAACAGTTGCTGGTCCCAGTGGTGCTCATGCTGCTCAGCAGGGCATGCAGGAGACTGGAAACGTGCAGCACTTGGGGTCTGGACTTGCTCTGTGCTGAAATCAAAGGAAGCTCTGCCCTGCCCAAAACCTGGCAGGGCAAATGAGTATTCAGAAGAAGGAGGTACTAGGGATGGGTGGAAAAAAAGCTGGTGGTAAAAGCAGTGATCTCCGCTGTTGGGGAGAGGCTACAGCCATGGAGTGAGCCTCCACAGTCAGGGCAGCCTTCTTACCACTCCTCTTGGCAAGGAGCTGCCAAGCATCTGAGCATCATCCATGTGTGACAATGGAAGAGTTCTTATCTCCAGCCCATGGGTGGTTACTACTGTCCCCTCTCTGAAGCTGTCTCCTGCTGAATTTGAGCAGCATCTAGTCCCTTCCTTGCAGCAGAGGTACAGAGAAACCCGGAACATGGCACAACCACCTACAACCTGAGGTGCTGAGCCACTGAGGCTGTGTGATCCTGTGCCTCATCACCTCAAACACGCTCCTGTCTAGCATGGCCATCCCTGCCCCGTGCAAGGCTGAGACCTTTCCAGAACACCCCAGCATCAAGCAAGAGCCTCTGACTTCACTATCTTCACACTGCCTGTGCTTTGCTGGTGGTGTATTAGTGATTCAGCTGCTGTGCCAGCCTAATGACAGTGTTGCTGTTCTGTGAACTCCACTGTGCAGCCAGGAACCTTATTAGTTTCTGTGAGGATTTACTCTTTTTCCCAGACCCATCCCTTGTTTTATAAAGCCACCACGTTCCATTTAATACTTACTGGTGTCCTGTGGTGTTCTTGTAGTACTTCTTGCTCTGATATATTGCAGAATGGTCTATGTTAAATCCAGGGCAATAACACTTCAATATCAATCACTGTTGTTATGTTTTGGTTCACTGATATTTTGGTGTGGTCTAAGATAAAAGGAATTAGACTTTTTGGGATGGACTCTGTCATTATTTGTCATTTACTTGATTATTGGAGTATTCTCATTGATTTTATTCTTCAGATCACTTGCAGTATTAGAATGAATAGGGTAAGAGTGCAAACATACCGTGGAGGAGAGCTCAAGGCTGGGATAACAAATCAAGAGTGATAAGTTTTGTCTGTTGCAGTATGAAGCTGGGCCAGGGGAGGGTCAGGCTGGGTGTCAGAAGAGGGTCTGTGCTGAGAGGGGGGTCGGGCGCTGGCACAGGCTCCCCAGGGAAGGGGTCCCAGCCCCGAGCTGGGCTGAGGGCAAGAAGCGTCTGGCCGCTGCGCTCAGTGCCCTGCTCTGCCTGGGCTGGGCTGTGTGCAGCCAGGAGTGGCACTGATGGGCCTTGGGGGGCCCTGCCAGCTCAGGGGGTTCTGGGATTCTGTGGTTTTCTGTGGCATGCTTTTACTGTTCTTAAGTGGTTCAGGTTCCTCCTTTGCTCTAAATATAAACTTGCTTACATGTGTTATGAGAGTGCATCTAGACTCACTTGCTGGTATTTTATTATTTTTTTAGGTCCATAATCCTTCTCAACTTGGGCCTCTGTTTTTAGAGGTCTTAATTCTTTTTATTTAAACACTTGGGACCTGCTCTCTATGGGCCAAGCGATATGTTGCACTACTTGGGACAATGAGCTTTAATAAACACGATTATATCTGTCTGTAATACTTCTTGTGCAAGTAGCTGGCTGCATGCAGCTCTTCTATACATGGCTGTTACTCCTGACAGCCTATCTGAGAGCATTTTCTCAGTGGTTTCTTCAGCAGTCCAAGTGGCTCTGCATGGATTGGATCTCATCAGTGGCAGGATACAACAAAGAAACAATTAACACTGAGTCTAACCTCTAACTCCAAGGTATTAAGCTATTAATTTGCAAACATGTCAGTGAAAATGGATGTGTGACACCATTGCTCTGCAAAGTGGGCAGGAAGGTATCATGGACTCTAGATCTTGTCTCTAGACACTGGCAGGACAAGGGGGAATGGATTAAAACTAAAGGAAGGAAGGTTTAGATTAGATATTAGGGGGAAGCTCTTTACAGAGAGAGTGGTGAGGGGCTGGAAGGGGCTGCCCAGAGAGTGGGTGGGTGCCCCGTGTCTGGGGGTGTTGAAGGCCAGGTTGGATGGGGCCCTGGGCAACCTTGTGTAGCTCCAGGCCTGAGGTTGGTGTCCCTGCCTGTGGCAGGGGGGTTGGAGCTCTGTGACCCTTGGGGTCCCTTCCAACCCAGACCAGTCTATGATCTTGAGACACAGGCTCTGCCTGCCAGCAGAGTGGTTTCCTACTTGGGAGGAGGGGGCACTTGGTGCCAAGCCATGGGTGTATCTTTGTGTTGTAGAGGTTCTGGTGCCTGATGACAGCAGGGAGTAGGTAACCCACGTTGACCAGGTCTCTTGCACTGAAGATGTTTGCTTTGGAAGATGAGCCCTGTCTTTGTGTCTCTTTCTGCCAGAGTTAAACAGTAGAGGTAATTCCCATCAACAGGAGCAGCTGGGCACCACTAACACTTTGCAATGGCTGGATTTCCACATTCTGTGAAAGCTTTGTCAAGGTGCAGAAATCATTTTGGAATCAGTTAAACTGCACACTGTCCCCATTCTTAAGACAGTGCTAAGGGAGCAGTCTTCATATGTGGTCTTTAGATATAAGATGTCTAATTTCTCTGTCATTCTGAGAGTGGGGTGCACTAGTAAATTACTTACCAAACATGAGACCCAGTCATAGGGGTGATCAACTGATAGGAGCCTCTTCACATGATGGAGTCCCTAGGACCCAGGTGGGACTGCTAGTCTACTGTATGTCCTCTGAGAACTGGAGTGGCAGAGCTGGGCTGTCTGGAACTGTCTGCATTGGGAAGGGCCTGTAGGATGCCACTTGCATTGCATGTGTGCTTAAAACAAACACTCAGTGAAACCCAGAGATCTTCTGGAGCTGATACCCCTCTTCCCAAAAGTTAGTCTGTCAATGTGAGTGTCAAAATGGACTATTTATATGGTGCAGGTAGTATCAAACTACCAAATTTGGGTTCCTCATGGCTTGAAATGCTGCCATGGGCACCGATGGAAGTAGGGTCAGATGTGCAGTACAAAGGATGAGCTCTCCACACTGATTTCATCCAGCAGGACTGTCCCCAAACCCTGGGTATTAATCCCAGGAGACGCTGTTCTGCAGGACTAACAGTGTGAGAGTGAACTTCAGGCATGTAGGAGCTTGGGGGAGCTCGCTGGACTGAGTGTGAATACCTCACTGCAGCTTTTTGGTTCAGACCTACAGTCTACATAGCTTTATATCTCAGAAACAAGCACAGTTCAAAATAAAGCTTGTGTCCTGGCCATGACTATCAGATGGGTGAAGATGTGTTTAGTGCCAGAGACTAAGCAGCCAGTCCAGCCTTCTGTGCCAGAGATGACTGGGAACTGCTTTGCCTTGAGCTGTGCCAGCCAAGAGACTGCATGGTGCACACAAGCTATGTGAGTAGCTGCCACCCCAAAATTACTGGGGAAAGGGGAAGAGGGGAGTGCCACAAAGTAGTGGTTTTTCAACATTGCCATAGAATCCCAGAGTGTGTTAGGTTGGAAGGGACATTAGAAGGTCATCTAGTCCAACCCCTTGCAGAGAGCAGGGACAATTATCAGTGAATGCTCTTCTACTGAGTCATGGCTTTCATAGAATTAGGCCTCTGAGAATGAAATCTCTATTTTATTTGAGAATTGTGGACAAGTTCAGCAGGTGTACTCTTGCCAGGATAGTGATTAATGTGTGAGACCTTCCAACCATGAGCAAGGTGTTCTGCAAGGGTGTGCAGAAAAGGGGCAGTTTAAGGTACACAGAGCCCCGCTGGCTGTGACAGAGGGGGGTGAGTTGCTGTGGAATAGAATATCAGAGTTTCTTAAGGACTTGCTTGAATCATATAATTAAGTAGCAAATAGAATCATAGAATTGTAGGGGTTGGAAGGGACCTCGAGAGCTCATGGGGTCCAACCCCCCTGCCAAAGCAGCTCCCCAGCTCATACTGCACAGACAGGCATCCAGATGGGGCTGGAATCTCTCCAGAGAAGGAGACTCCACACCCCCTGGGCAGCCTGTCCCAGGGCTCCCTCACCCTCACTGGGGAAAAGTTCCTCCCCATGTTGGTGTGGAACTTCCTGTGCTCCAATGTGCAGCCATTGCCCCTTGTCCTGTCCCCACAGACACTGAAAAGGGGCTGGCCAATTCCCCCTGCATCCCATGCTTAAGGTAATTATAGACTTTAATTAGGCCCCCCCTCAGTCTTCTTATCTCCAGGCTGAACAGCCCCAGCTCTCTCAGCCTTTCCTCACAGGATAGATGCTCCAGGCCCTTCATCATCTTCATAGCCCTTCTCTGGACTCTCTCCAGGAGATCCCTGTCCTTTTTATCCCAGGGAGCCCAGCACTGGACACAACACTCCAGGTGGGGCCTGACCAGGGCAGAGCAGAGGGGGAGGATCCCCTCCTGTGACCTGACAAATAACACAACTGTGTGAGAGTCTCTCACCCAACAGCCCCTGATGCTCAGTGGAGATGTTCTGAGGTGTTTTGAAAGCTTGGCTTTTTCTCATGAATCATATGATAAATAGAAGCAAAATCCTCTTTTAAATGAAGCTGGTAAAGCTCCTTTCGACCTGACTAAAATCAGGACTCCGTTCTGGGAGCTGAATCCACAGTAGAGCAGAAAGTAGGAAGGGATTTCTTGAGGTCTATTTTTTTGAAGCCATTTATTCAAAACCTGGTTGTGAATCCCCTCACAAGCAACACATCATAGAATGGCATGGGTTGGAAGAGGCACCAAGGATCACAGAGCTCCAACCCCCTGCCACAGGCAGGGACACCAACCTCAGGCCTGGAGCTACACAAGGTTGCCCAGGGCCCCAGCCAACCTGGCTTTGAACACCCCCAGGGGTTGATGTTGATGAGGTGGGTTTTTTTACCATAATCTCACCTTTCTAGTTGACAAAAAAAAAAATTGCTGAACCTTCTCTATGGGTTCAATGCCAAGAATAGTAATAGAGGGGTGGAAAAAAAACCCCTTACAGTGTATTTATATGTTCACATCATTCATTTGCGTAAATGGTTGTAGAAGCTTCTTTGATTTATATGGCCAGCAGATGTTGGAACTTAAAGCACCTGCTAAGAAAAGCAGATTCTTTACAGCCATAGCCTAGCCCTGGCTCTGTAGGTTTTTATTTTTCCCCTTGCTTCCTTGCTGGGGCTCAGCAGTATCTGTGCTATTAGTTCATCTGTGCAGGCGGCGGCTGTGGTGGGTCTTGGATGCTCCGCTCTGTGTATCTGCCAGGCCTGCTTTGATAATGTAGCCAAGCCACTGCTGGTTGAAATGTGAAAAATGCCAGAAGCTTCTTTTTCTCTGTGTACAAAATCAGCCCAGGAGGCCTGTGACATGAAGAAAGCATAACTCGTTCTACTATACTGCTTAAAAAAACACTGGAAAAACAAAATAAAGGAAGGAGGCCTACGAGCAACACCTAGGCCGCGCTGCAGCTCCGAAGCAGGGCCTTGTACTCTGCAAACTGCATACAATGGCTCTAGTGGGACTAAAAAAAGTCTTATTAAGAAACTATGAAAGAACTAAATTAATCATAAACAAACTGCTCTACTAGTGGGGGTGTTTTTTGTACCCATCAGTGTGTATCAACGTGCTTTTCCTGCTGTTTCCAGGAGCTGATGTTCCAGTGGCATTGCCCAGTTTCAGTCAAATGACACAGGTTTAACCCTGTATATTTGGATGTGTGGTAGTAAAACTGATGCTTTGTTCATAATGCTGCTCCTGTCAGAACCTCTGTCAATCTTGGCTTTCAAAATATGGCAGATAAGGAGTAAGCAAGGCCAGAATTTCAAGTTTGGTGTTCAGTTTTAGGCCTCTCACTACAAGGAAGTCATCAAGGCCCTGGAGTGTGTCCAGAGAAGGGCAACCAGGCTGGGGAAGGGGCTGGAACACAAGCCTGATAGGGAGCATCTAAGGGAACTAGACTGTCTAGCCTGGAGAAGAGAAGGCTCAGGGGAGACCTTACTGCTCCCTAAAACCACCTGAAAGGAGGTTGTGGTGAGCCTCCTCTTGCAGATAACCAGTGACAGGACAAGAGGGAATGGCTGCAAGTTGTGCCAGGGGAGGCTCAGGTTAGAAATGAGGAGATATTTCTTCTCAAAGAGTGGTTGGACATTGGAACAGGTGGTGGAGTCACCATCCCTCGAGGTGTCCAAGGAAAGGTTGGATGAGGTCCTTAGGGACATGGGTTAGTGAGTGATATAGGTAGCAGGGGGATGGTTGGACTGGATGGTCTTAGAGGGCTTTTCCAACCTTAATGATTCTAAATCTGCCTGTAGTGGCCTTTAGCTTTTTGGTCTAACTCTGCTGTATATGAAACTGAGAACAGGCTATGTGTGCCTTGTCAGAGGAGCTGCTGAGGAATGCATAGGACATGCTTCCAATCCATCAGTACCACACGTCCAGGACACGTACCCATCCATCAGTACCCCAAGTTCTTTTCTGCCAGGCCTCTCTCCATCACATCATCCCCCAGTGGGGGTGACACTGATGTGGAAAACAAACCTGTGATGCTGGAAAGAGCTGAAAACCTCAGATATCTGCACTGAGACCCACACAGAAGGGTGATGTCCCCTTCTTTAAGTGAAGACTGTACTCCTTGAAGGGAAAAGGCAAGCACTGCATACATGGTGCTCCTGGCAGACAGGCTGGTGGAGCTGGCTGTCAGACCTTTGAGGTGAGATTAATCATTTTGGGTGCGTTAATGTAGCTGAGCAGCAGGTGCCTCTTGGACCAACAGCAAGATGTTTGCAATGACACTCTTCTCCCAAGAAGGGGTTGCAACTCCCATGCAGATGTGTGTACTTGGCAGTCCTCAGCATGCTGTGAGAAGCTGTGGGCACTCCCCATTGGAGTCTTTAGTATGAGGAGCTGTGGGCACTCCCCGTTGGAGCCCTTAGTTGGGGGAGCTGTGGGCACTCCCCGTTGGAGCCCTTAGTTGGGGGAGCTGTGGGCACTCCCCGTTGGAGCCCTTAGTTTGTGTAAAGTCTGTGTATCTTCACATTGAGTGTAGATGATGTGCCCAAAACAAGAACATGAGGCTTGCTTACCTTAAAAAACACATTACAATTAAAAAATCACCAATACAGGGTTTTTAATTCCATTATAAATCTCAAAATAATGTTCAGCTCTAAAGTTGCTCCCATTATAAGCATCTCTGTAATGCTATGAAGCACAGAAGCTTGAGTGTTGAAGGAATACATCATACCAATTAGTTAATGATGTAGTTTTGTCTAGCCAAGTCTTTTTTTTTTTTTAAAAAAAAAAAAAAACAGCTAGAGAGCACTAAAGGAAGTGACATAGTTTGGCACCTTGACTGATACTGCTGATCCTTGACCTCATTTAATTGAAGCAGTAACTGATCTTAAAGACAGTATTTCTCTTAGCTCCTAATGACTTGTGCAATATCTGCTTGTAGAGGCAGTCCTCTGCCACAGCTGGTAATCGCTTGCTCTTCAGTTCTCAGTTAAGTCTTGACTTCTGACTGACCCTCTGTTACCCAAGTTGATGCCTTGGCATTTACCTCAACAGGTCCAGAATTAGCCCCTAAGCCTTGGAGGAACCTTCTGTAAGCGTTACTCTGCCCTGCTGCTACCTGAGATGAGTCTGTCAGGGATGGGGCAGCTCTCTCTAGCTTAGCCAACACAGTCCTCTAGCTGTTGGGATCTACACTCTGGAAACAAGTCCCTTCCAGTTGAGAGAGCAGTTTCTCTGAGCCTTCACCTTGACCTGACATGCCTTGCAGTGGTTACCCCTCATCTTCTCTGTGCATCCTGCAAGATGGAACTGAGGATCGATGATGTTTGTTTGTTGGAACACAACCTTGTTGTTGTTCTTGTTGTTTAGCCTGCAAGACAGGGAGAAACAGTAAGGATTACCTGAGAGTGTGGAGATGGGTGATGGTCTGTTCACCCATGTGACAGGGATAAGGGGGAATGGCCTCAAGCTGTGCCAGGGCAGGGTCAGATTAGACATTAGGGAGAAAGTTCTTCACCAGAAGGGTTATTGGGCACTAGAACAGGCTGCCCAGGAAGAGGGTTGAGTCACTGACCATGGATGAATTTAAAAAGACAGCTAGATGAGGTGCCTTAGGGCACTATGGTTTAGTAGAGGATGGGTATGGTTGGACTCTATCTCAAAAGTCTTTTCCAACCTAGTGATTCTGTGAGATGGATTGAACCTTAGAGGGTGGCTATGAGAACAGGGCCTTTGTATTCTTCAGGAGCTGGCATGCTGTCCTGGCAGCAGCTGGCTCTTTGGAAGGTGTTCTTTGGTTTCACTGCCTCTCATTCACTAAAGCACTCTCCTTTGAACACTGGCCGAGCCTGATTCTTAGAGTGAAGCATTTCATCTTCTGCTTGGCATTGAACTGCAGCTTTATTCTATGAAATGTCAGAAGAGCCTGATAGGTACTAAAGGACTCTGGTGAGCTGGGGTGCACTGTCCACAGAGAGACTGCCCAAGTGTGCTGAATGACTGGAAGGAAGATGGAGGAAGTTAGATCTGTGGTGTGGAAATTAAGGCAGATGAAATGTCACCTTAATTGGATGTGACAGTCATTTAAGTTGCTGTGGTTTGTTAGTGATAAACTGATACAGGCCATTCATAGCTGATGGAATTGGCATATCATTCCTCATTGAAGTAATTCAACCAGGCTGGGGAAGGGGCTGGAGGGCAAATCCTCTGAGGAGCAGCTGAGGGAGCTGGGGGTGTTGAGCCTGGAGAAGAGGAGGCTGAGGGGAGCCCTTCTCCCCACCTCCCCTGCCCTGCCAGGAGGGTGCAGAGAGGTGGGGGATGGTCTCTTCAGCCAGGGGACAGGAGATGGGACGAGGGGCAATGGGCTCAAGCTGTGCCAGGGCAGGGGCAGCTCAGCTGGGAGGGCAAAGTTCTTCCCTGGCAGAGTTGTGGGGCTGTGGCACAGGCTGCCCAGGGAGGGGGCTGAGTCCCCACCCCTGGGGGTGTTTAGCAGAGGGGAGATGAGGTGCTCGGGGATATGGGCTAGCATGGGACAGGAACAGTTGGACTTGATCTTAAAGGTCTTTTCAAACCTGGTGTTTCTGTAATTCCTAACTTAAGGCAAAGGTCTCTACTCCTTGACTGAATAAAAGTCTGGCTGATATGAAGTGAGAAGCTTTCTGGGTGAGGGATTTCATGTAGAAACACTCCTGCTCATCAGTCACAAACTCAGCTTGCAAAGGCAGTGTTGGGAGTGTGGGAAGGAGCAGAAGTGACTTGGGCATCAGCACGGCTCTAAATCAGGGTTCTGCACCGTGATGTGAGGAGAAAAATCCCTGGGCAGTAGGAAGAGTCATGACACAGTATTGGCACCAAGGTGTGTGAGGAGAGGCTGGTGCATCTGACACAAGATTAGTACCAAGGTAAGGAGAAACTGGAGCATCCCATGAGAGAAACTGGTCTATTGGCTCAGCTGGCAGAGGGGAACACCACAACCTTTGAGGCACCTTGCCCACTGCAGGATGTGTACCTGCAACTGAGGTCTGAAGGTGCAGCTGACTGAAGTATACAGGATCTGGTGAAGATAAGGGAAGAGAGTTGGGTCCCCTCTGTGGAGGGATAATCCTATTGATGGGCCCTGTTGTGTTTTGCCCAGATGGCTGCTGAAGCAGAACACAAAAGTAACCAGGGAAACTTAAGTCAGAGAGGCTCTGGCATCCTGGTGGGGCCTTAGGAATATCTGCTTGAAAGGAAGAGAAGACATAAGGCTTGATGAATAGAGGATGACTTCTCTCTGGAAGAAATGATTAGTTCTACTTAAAATGATAAGGTTGGAAATTTGAATCTTATCCCCTTAAAAAAAATGAGGAGAGGTGAGGGGTGACCAGACTTGAAACAGTAAGGTGAATTTAATCACGTAGCTACAATACAGCTCAAAGGGACAAAATGCTGAGGAAGAAGGTTTAAGATATTATTTAACTTCTTTAATGATCTTGAAAGGTAGTAGGCAGTACATTAATGAACTTCCAATAAATTAGGAGGATCTTTGGATAGATAAATGATAAAAAAGGGGCATTGATTTCTTAATATAGAAAGAATAGCAAAATGATTTTCAAGCAATTGCTGCTGAAGACAGCTGTGAATGCCAGAAACCTCTAATCCTAAGGAAGTACTGGTATAAAACAGGGGTGGTTTTGGCTGTGTGATGCCTGAAGCTAGAATTTTTTCCTCAAGCTTGTTCCTCTAAGAAGTAACACAACTTCTATACTGCCTAACCATTTACATTTAGGTAGTTTCTCCTCAATAACAAGTTCTCCAAAACTATCTGTGAACCAGCAATATGTTGCTTGCTTGAAATTATGAAGTATGTTTCCAAAATGTCCTCAAAAAAAATTTAACTTTCCTTTTCAGATTGATATCTACATTTGGGCTGGTTCAGCCTGGAGCAGAGAAGGCTGTGGGGGGACCTCATTGCAGCCTGCCAGTCCCTGAAGGGAGCAGAGACACAGGAGGGGAATCAGCTTGTTCAAGGGCAGAGACTGGCAGGACAAGGGGGATGGAGTGAAGCTGGAGGAGGGAAGGGTGAGAGGAGAGATTGGGGGGAAGTTCTTTGCAGAGAGAGTGGTGAGGGGCTGGAAGGGGCTGCCCAGAGAAGTAGTGGATGCCCCATACCTGGGGGTGTTGAAGGCCAGGTTGGCTGGGGCCCTGGGCAACCTTGTGTAGCTCCAGGCCTGAGGTTGGTGTCCCTGCCTGTGGCAGGGGGGTTGGAGCTCTGTGCTCCTTGGGGTCCCTTCCAACCCAGCCCATTCTATGATCTACAGTTTGGTCATCAAGCTAAGGGAAAAACTGCCCATGACTCTTCAGAATTTTGCCTCCTCCTTTTTCAAACTGCAGCTGAAAAATACTGGGGCAGCCTTGCACACCTACATGGTACCAGGCTTGATGAATTCAGGTGGAAAAAAGGGGTTTTGCCTAGGAGCCAGCAGACCCCACTGACAGGGCTTTAAACTAGGCTTAAAGGGGGAGGAGGATAATACCAGGCTTGCCTGCATTAAGCTGTGGGATGACACACCAAGCTTAGAGGGACAGGGTGTTAGTGAGGACCCTCAGCTTGTGTCCAGAGCTACTCTGAACACCACAGCATGCCTCAAGACTAGCAGAGATGCTCCAGGGGCTGCTGAGGTAATAGGAGCCCACAGGGAAACACCAGGCAAGTACCCCAAAGGAATTCCAGCCTCTCCAGCCAGTCAGACACCCCCATGGGGGCCAAATCAAAGGCCTCTGTGTCAACACATGTAGTGTGGAGGAAAGCAAAGAGGATCTAGATGTAAACACACCTTCAGGGCTGTGATCTTACTGGCATCACACAGATGTGGTGGGATGGCTCCTGTGACTGGAGTGTTGGGATGGAAGGGCTTGGGCTCTTTAGGACAGACAGGCAGGGAGGATGAGGTGGGGGTGCAAGCTGTTATGTTGATGAACAGCTGGGGTGCATGGAGCTCCATCTGGGGATGGGTAAAACTAGAAGAGGGTAGGTCAAGGTTAGATATTAGGAAGAAGTTCTTCCCTGTGAAGGTGGTGAGGCCCTGGCACAGGGTGCCCAGAGAAGCTGTGGCTTCCCCTGGATCCCTGGCAGGGCTCAAGGCCAGGTTGGATGGGGCTTTGGACACTCTAGGCTGGTGAAGGATGTCCCAGGCCATGGCAGGGGGTTGGAGTTAGATGGGCTTTGAGATCCCTTCTAATGCAAACCAGTCTGTGACTCTATTAGAATAAAACTATCCAAGCAGTATAAACAGAAGAGGTTTTCAGTGAGGAGATGATTCTCTAAGGCTGGGTGTTGCTCAGTGCTGTTCCTTCTCCTTCACCCTGCAGACTCTGGCTTCCCACTTGCTGAGATGGCTGGTTCCAAACCAAACTGTTGGCATGTAACCTGGGCAGATATTCTGATGTTCTCACTGAAGCATGGGCAAAAGGCTCCCAGGAGAAACTGTGTTTCTTAAAGGCTTCAGCTGCAGCTGTGGCTTCTGAAGAGAACATTTGATTAAATGAAAGCTGCTGCTTAGCACAGCTTGTGAAGCCACAGTACCATCCCCTGCTCTTTATGCTTCTAACACTCTTGATTGGGCTGGAGTAATGAGTCTCTTGTAGCAATATGCAGTTGTGACGGTGTTGCATGGGCATGCAGTGCTGTATGAACTTGCACAGGAGCAAGCTTGACCACTCTGAGCAGCATCCCTGGCCCCCAAGGGTTCCTGATTTAAACTAAAAGAGGGTAGATTTACATTAGATGTTGGGGAAAAACTTCTTGGCTGTGAGGGTGGTGAAGCACTGGAACAGGTTACTCAGAAGCTGTGGCAGGAGAGGTGTGGATGGGGTGTCACCCTTTATTTCAATGATCAGCTGGAATGCATGGAGCTCCATACAAGATGGGGGGGCTGATGCTTGTGAGGGTTTAGAGGACTTAACCAGGACTGGCAGCCAGGTGTTGGTGCATCTCAATCTCCTCTTCCATATTCATTCTACAAGGGCAAAATAAGTGCTAGAAAGGGGTTTTTGGACAGTGGTGCTAACCTCATATTTTTCTCAAGCTCCTCCGTGGTGCAGGGCAAGTCATATGAGGAGTGGCTGAGGGAGCTGGGGGTGTTGAGCCTGGAGAAGAGGAGGCTGAGGGGAGCCCTTCTCCCCATCCACCTCCCCTGCCCTGCCAGGTGGGTGCAGAGAGGAGGGGGATGGTCTCTTCAGCCAGGGGACAGGAGATGGGACGAGGGGCAATGGGCTCAAGCTGTGCCAGGGCAGGGGCAGCTCAGCTGGGAGGGCAAAGTTCTTCCCTGGCAGAGTTGTGGGGCTGTGGCACAGGCTGCCCAGGGAGGGGGCTGAGTCCCCACCCCTGGGGGTGTTTAACAGCTGGGGAGATGAGGTGCTCAGGGATCTGGGTCAGCACAGGACAGGGATGGTTGGACTCGATGATCTTGGAAGTATTTTCCAACCTTGTGATTCTGGGCTGCTTCTCACTGCTGCTTGTTGGTCCTGGTGATGTTCTGCTGATGTAATAATTTTTAAAATCTTTTGAGGTGGTGATTTCTAATTCTCTAGTGCCCAGCTGGGTATCCCTTGGGCACAGCTACTTTCTGTTTAACAATGTGTATTTGCTCTCTGGAATGCATAACATTTAGTCCATAGGCATAGTCCATAGTCCTCCAGGCCTGAGGTTGGTGTCCCTGCCTGTGACAGGGGGTTGGAACTCTGTGCTCCTTGGGGTCCCTTCCAACTTAGACCATTCTATGAAGAGCTGCAAACATCAGGAGAGAACCCTGGCTCCAGACCACTGTTACCAGGGTCTGATTAGACATTGCTGGCCTCCTCACGTACCAGGCCTTCAGTGAAAGATTTGGTTCTGAGTGCTTGTGCCTTATGAAACTGTCATTTCTTTAATCCAGGCTTGATACTCTCCCTGCTGGATAAATAGGTTAAATGTGCCATGTTAATTGGAGAGAGAATGTAGCAGTAAGAGGCAATCCCATACAACTGGGGAGAAATATTTACGGTCAGTTTAGCAGGATCAGCTATCAGATGACCTCTGACATCCAGCATCATCTACTAAAGAGCTAATTAGCTGTAAAAGTAGATGACAAGTCAATTGTATCAGCACAAAGGATGAATTTGTCTTTTTTGGGGGTTTGCTGATAACAGCCTGCTGGATAAAGATAGGCAGGGAGCCTGGGTGGGAAAAGCAAACTGTCCTGAGGGAAGGGTAGAAGAAGATGCAGTTGTAAAGGGAAGGGTCAAGGCAAAGAGAGAGGATGGGAGGATGCTGTGGGGAAATGGGGGGGGCTCACAGCTGCAAGGAGGTCATGAAGCACAGGAGAAAAATCAGTCTGGGGATGCTGGGTTTAGTTTGGTAATTCAGGTTCTCCTGTTTTTTTAAAAAGCTGTGGATCCTTGCTGCAGCTCTTGAAGGTGCTATTTTTGTGTACCAGTTTCCAGTGGGGCTTGCTCCAGGCTCATGCATCAATCTTCTCCATTTCTGTTTGTAGCTTTCAGACCACTTTCCTTCATATTGGTCTAATTAATTGTAATTAATTGTCCCATAGCTTTGAAATTTGCTCCAGTTATCTGGAGCAATTTCTTGACCTGATCAAGCAAAACTTCCTGGTTTGCCTTCTCCCAGCTTGGCTCCTTGACATGTTTCTAACTGGTGCAAGCACCTACAGGGTGGTGGAGCTGCCATATGGCAGCAACTGTTATTGGTGTCTTGATGGAGCAAATGCTAGAGGAGTGGAGACCTTTCTAGCAGCTTTGAGATCTGATGTGATGTGAGGGATGCTGGAGGGACCTGCTTGGCCCTGCACTGCACAGAAGCCCTTCTGGATTGTTCTTATGGCTTTATTTTTTTTTCTTTGTGTTCCTCTACTTCCTACAAAGTTCCCTTCTGTGACTGAGTCAGATTCTCTTCAGTCCTGTGCCATGCTCTGCAGCTGTCTGATGTGATGCACTGGTGGCTTTAGCCAGTGACAAATCAGGTTACCCCTTCCCTCTGAGATGCTGGTTGTCATTGTGAAGGTGGCTTTAAAAATCCTAGTTAAATATCCTACTTAAATATGGGGAAGGGGAATGGGATCTTTCTGGCATGAGATGTGCCCTGTGGGGTATAAAAAGTGGCTAGAAAGCTGCCTAGAGGAGAAGGATGCTGGGAGCTTTGTGTAGCCTTCTTGTCCCTGATTTTTTTTATAGCTGGGATATTTTAAGCATGACATCAGACTGTTGTAATGTGAGTGGTGAGGAAGGCAGCATGACAGTGGCAGTTCAGGAGCAGCTGAAGATGCAGAGCTTTGAGTCTGGTTTTCATTGGTACTGCTCACTTGCTGTGGGACCATCTCTGAGCTTCAGTTCCCCAACCTGTACAAGCATGGTAATTATACTTGGAATTATTGGGGAAATTAATTAACAAGCTAGTTTACAACGTACAGTCACTTCCACTAGTGATGCTGAGATGTGGTGAGATCAGAGTTTATTTTGCTTGAAATGATGGCCAAATAGCTCTGTGCTTCCCTTACTCATTCCCTGCCTTCTCCTGTTTTCCTCATCACCTGATGCACATGTTGTGCATTTGTTGCACCCAGAGTATTTCCTCCCTGAATGGAGAGCCAAGAAGTCCTGACTGAGGGGGAGATTTGGTTTTGGACAAAATGAGATGCTGTTGCTCCCCAGGGAAGGGGTCCCTAGGGATGAGGCTGCACTTCAAGTGCTGGGTTCAGTTCTGGGCTCCTCACCATAAGAAGGACACTGAGGTGCTGGAGTGTGTCCAGAGAAGGGCAACCAGGCTGGGGAAGGGGCTGGAGGGCAAATCCTCTGAGGAGCAGCTGAGGGAGCTGGGGGTGTTGAGCCTGGAGAAGAGGAGGCTGAGGGGAGACCTTCTCCCCACCTCCCCTGCCCTGCCAGGAGGGTGCAGAGAGGTGGGGGATGGTCTCTTCAGCCAGGGGACAGGAGATGGGATTAGGGGCAATGGGCTCAAGCTGTGCCAGGGCAGGGGCAGCTCAGCTGGGAGGGCAAAGTTCTTCCCTGGCAGAGTTGTGGGGCTGTGGCACAGGCTGCCCAGGGAGGGGGCTGAGTCCCCACCCCTGGGGGTGTTTAACAGAGGGGAGATGAGGTGCTCAGGGATCTGGTTTAGCACAGGACAGGGATGGTTGGACTGGATGATCTTAAAGCTCTTTTCCAACCTTGTGGTTCTGTGAATCTTAAACTCCTGAGCCACAGCACATACTGTCAAAACACCAGGAGCCCAATAAGAAATGCATTTTACCTGTGCCTCCCTGTGCTGCTCACCACAAAGGATGGAAAATAGTCTGATTGCTCTCTGATCCTACACTGCAAAACCTCCTGCACTTGGCTGGACACTGGCTGTACCTTCCTGGAATGCTTTGCCTTTCAAATGTGTGAGCAAACAGCTGAGTCTGCATTGCAGTGTTTGCTCTACCTGTCCTCATCAGGGCTGGCTGAGCCAGAGGAAAGATGTTGACCAAAGTAATCGATAGAGTAAAGAATGATGAACCAATGAAAAGAGTCTGACTGAAAGGCCACGACTGAGACCACAACAGTCATGACAGTATCATAATTATCATTTTTGGGGATGGTAAATTAAAGTGCTAGCATGGAAATAACAGGATCAATAATTGAAACCTTGGCAAGTGTAAGGTTATAGAAGGAAAGGCCAAGAGCAGCAGAAGTGTGTACAAAAAGACCCTTTCTCTACTCTCACATGTAACCATCAGTTGTGATGTGATCTTGGGCCTGTTTGCAGATTCCTTCAAATAATGAGAATATGCCAAAGAACTCTGGGGTGTGGGGTGGGAGTGAGTGGTTTTATGTGCAGTGATGATGGAAGTCAGGTTTGTCCTGGGTTGTGCTGCTATCAGCTGCATGTGACCTTGAATGCAAGATATTCTGCTTCCCAAAGGCTCCTTTTCAACCAAGGAAGGATTGTGTCTTCTAAAATTGTGTTATGAGAGTAATTTAGAAGATGGGTGGCTACCCATCAGCAGAGGGGTGGCAGCAGGGACAGGGAGGGGATTGTCCCTCTCTGCTCTGCCCTCCTGAGGCCCCAGCTGGTTCCTGTGTCCAGAGCTGGGGCCCCCAATGCAAGAGAGATGTGGGGCTGTTGGAGAGGGGTCAGAGGAGCCACGGAGATGCTCAGAGGGCTGGAGCAGCTCCCCTCTGGAGAGAGGCTGAGGGAGCTGGGCTGGGTCAGCCTGGAGCAGAGAAGGCTGTGGGGGGACCTCATTGCAGCCTGCCAGTCCCTGAAGGGAGCAGAGACACAGGAGGGGAATGGGCTTGTTCAAGGGCAGAGACTGGCAGGACAAGGGCGCTGGAGTGAAGCTGGAGGAGGGAAGGGTGAGAGGAGAGATTGGGGGGGAAGTTCTTTGCAGAGAGAGTGGTGAGGTGCTGGAAGGGGCTGCCCAGAGAGGGGGTGGGTGCCCTGTGTCTGGGGGTGTTGAAGGCCAGGTTGGCTGGGGCCCTGGGCAACCTTGTGTAGCTCCAGGCCTGAGGTTGGTGTCCCTGCCTGTGGCATGGGGGTTGGAGCTCTGTGATCCTTGGGGTCCCTTCCAACCCAGCTCAGTCTGGGATTCTATACTTTGCTATGCTTGCATGGAAGGCAACAGTAGATGTTAATATGCAACTTTGAGCTTTGCCTTAGAATGGTGAGTGCTGGGGACAACTAAATGACTAAGTAAAGCTGTGGCTTTGGATCTCAGTTCACAAACTTACTCCTAATGTTAATGTTTGTCATTCTTGGACTTGAAAACAAGAATGTGACTGAAGTGTACAGGACTTGTGTAGCTGTGCAGGACAGTGTCATTATGGATAAGTGAATTAACTCTGCTTAAATCTGTCACCATCCCTGAATGTGTTTAAAAGACAGGTAGATGAGGTATTTAGAGATATGGTTTAGCATAGGACAGGAACAGTTGGACTCAATCTGAATGGTCTTTACCAACCTTGTGATTCTGGCAGCATTTGTGTTGGAAAATGAGTCTGGCCAGTGAGTTAGAAGGTGCATTTCCCTGCTGAAACAAAGCCTGGCTCTGAAGCATGTGTCCTTTCCCATAATTCACACTGAGGGTGTCAATCAGTAAGCTAAACCACATAGAGGTATCAGTGTTGGTGTGAATGAGATAATAAAGCTGTTCATTTTCTAATAAATGCTGTTATTCCAGCAATCCAACATCCCAGTATCCCTGTGAGCTTCCCTAGGATTAAAGCATAACTCCTTAAATATAGGTCAGGAAAGGACATTGTTCTAACTAGTGTCCTTGATGGAAACTGGGATGTGCTGAATTTGCAAAACCTCTGAGTTCAGTGTCATCCTTTTTCAGTATTTCCCCAACAATTGATTTATTTCACATTATTAATGAACTTTGCAGCAGTTCCACTTGTCAGGCCTACTCTGCAGGGGTCAATAATGAGAGGAAACCTGATGTTAGTGGATCCAGCTTAAGTGATTCTGTCATGCTAACGATTCAATATATCAGGACAAATGTCAGCTCCTTCCAATATGTTAATTCCTCTGATCCTATTTGCATAAACTACAGTCAATGAAATACAAGTTCCACCCCCCACCAGGAGAGTTAATGGAGATTTGTAAAGGATTTTTTTTAATTATATATATTTTTTCTGGGTTTCTAAGAAGGCTGAGGAGTGGGAGACATCACTCCTGAGCTCTGTGTGCAACCTGGAAGTCAAGGTGTGTCTTTCCTTGAAGGCTGAGCTCTTGAAGGAGTAGGTTTAGCTACCTGATTAGGTGATGATAGAAATGAGCCCTGGACATCCACTGTATCTGCTTCTGTAGGTCTCAGAAGGGATTGCAGAGCAGGTTGACTATGGCCTCCTGTGCTCAGAATTAGAGGATTAACCCTTCAGGTTAGGCTACATGTGAGACTACATTTTCCCAGCCCTTCTGGCAAAAATACTGCCAAATTCTGTGTCTTCACACAGTGAAACTTGCTGTCAACAAAGTACCCTCAGTCGCTCTGCACTAGCACACTTTGGGAGCATGCACTTCTGGCTCTCCAGTCATTGAATCCCAGTCTGTGTTTGGTGAAGGGACCTTTACAGCCCATCTAGTCCCCCCCCTGCAGTGAGCAGGGACATCTTCACTACAGCAGGTCACTCAGAGCCCCATCCAGCCTGAGCTTGAATGTCTCCAGGGATGGGGCCTCCACCACCTCTCTGGGCACCCTGTCAGTGTCTTGCCACTCTGAGTGAAGAACTTCTTCCTCATGACTCACCTAAACCTGCCTTACTCTAGTTTAAACCATCACCCCTCCTTCAGCTGCTCCATGTCCTTCCAAACAGTGCCCAGCTTTCCTGTAGGTCCCTTCAGGTACTAAACATCTTGTCTGAATTCTCAGTTGCTAAAAATGAAGGTTTTCTACATTGTTTTGGTATGAAATGCTTCCCTGTGGCATGTACCAAGGTGCTCCACATGGCTGAAGTGAGACTCATGTGGTTGGCACCTGAGTTTACCACAGGGATGACTTTGTTTTCTCCTTACAGCACTGGTTTGTGTGCACCAGTTTGCCTTTAGGAATGAAAAATAAATCACTTATGAACATCAGAAGTAGGAAAAAAAATCTCCCTAGATGTTTGTAGAATAGATGTTACTTATTGTCTGATACTGCCTTCCTCCCTGCCTGAAGATGTGATGACATTTTAGTAGCTTAAACTCTAATTTCAAGTCACTTAAAGCCATGCATTTAAAACTAGGTATCCCTGAGCTTCTCTGTCACTACTTTGCTTCTCCTGAGATTCAATTAAAAAAGGAGGAATTCTCTGTGATAATTCCTCTTTTCCCTGGTTTTTTTTTAAGATGATGCAACAGCACTAAAAACTTGGAATACTAATGGATGTAAACACCATGGGGGGTGGGGGTGGGGGTGGGGGGAGGGAAGCAGCCTTTCCCACAGAGTGTTAAAGTTTCTCAGGATAAAATAAATAAATAAGTAGCCCCTGCTTTGTTTTCTTCTACTTCCTCTGTGTATGAAACCACTTTGATAGATCTGCAGGAAGAGATTTAGTTGCAGATGGCAGAGGTCAGTGTATTGTGTATTCAATGTAGTCAATAATAAAGTCAGGACTTATGCTAACTGAATGTTAATAAGGAATCACAAGGACCTTGGAAAGTCATTATGTCTGGTCATTTGCTTCACAATATTGCTCCAAACAGGCTCTGGAGGCCAATGCAAGGGGATTGGAGAAACAGAGAGGAAAAAAAAGGGTCTGGAGGAATAGGGGAAAAGCAGGAAGGCTAAAAATAGAATGTCTGTGTCATGTGCAGCAGGCTGCTGGTAAGGACAGTTTGAGGATGGGGGTGACACTCAGGAAAGCCATGTTGCTTCATCAAATGACTTCAGCATCGAGCCTCATCCTAGTCATCCTTTCTCCTCCATGAGATTGCTGTCCTTCTGGCCTAAGAGATCATGATAATGGTAATCAATAGCTGAAGGCTGGGACCCAGGGGGACATGGGCAGCCTCTTCTCAGTGGCTGTGGGGACAGGACAAGGGGCCATGGCCTCAAGTTGGAGCACAGGGAGTTCCACCCCAATGTGGGGCAGAACTTCTTGCCAGTGAGGGTGAGGGAGCCCTGGGACAGGCTGCCCAGGGGGTGTGGAGTCTCCTTCTCTGGAGAGATTCCAGCCCTGCCCTGTCCTAGGGACCCTGCTTTGGCAGGGGGTTGGACCCCATGAGCTCTGGAGGGCCCTTCCAACCCCTGTGATCCTGTGATAAAGCTTTGTGTTTTCCCCACAAGAGCAGGAACTTAGCAATGGTTTTAATGTAGAAATAACACAAACTGAATTCAGTTGTCAAGGCTGCAGATTAAATAGGTGCAAAACAGATGTGGGTTGATTCCTCTAGATACTTTGCTGGGATTTTCATAACTAAACAATCTATAAACAAACAACTTCATAACAAAACAATTCAAGATTCATCAGAGTAGCTCTATTTTTTAGGTTGGTCTTAGAATCATAGAATGGCATGGGTTGGAAGGGACCCCAAGGATCATAGAGCTCCAACCCCCCTGCCACAGGCAGGGACACCAACCTCAGGCCTGGAGCTACACAAGGTTGCCCAGGGCCCCATCCGACCTGGCCTTGAACACTTCCAGGGATGATGGGGCATCCACAGCATGACTCAAGCCAATAGTTGTGACATAGATGGCATTAAGTCATCATTACTTTGTCCCCCTACCTTGAAATGACCAAAACCAGAACAAAAACTTCAAACCCTAACTAAAATTTTATCTTACACACCTTTGGAGGAGGAATCACTGTACTTACTTAGGGCCACGGAGATGCTCAGAGGGCAGGAGCAGCTCCCCTCTGGAGAGAGGCTGAGGTAGCTGGGCTGGGTCAGCCTGGAGCAGAGAAGGCTGTGGGGGGACCTCATTGCAGCCTGCCAGTGCCTGAAGGGAGCAGAGACACAGGAGGGGAATCAGCTTGTTCAAGGGCAGAGACTGGCAGGACAAGGGGGCTGGAGTGAAGCTGGAGGAGGGAAGGGTGAGAGGAGAGATTGGGGGAAGTTTTTTACAGAGAGAGTGGTGAGGGGCTGGAAGGGGCTGCCCAGAGAGGGGGTGGGTGCCCCGTGTCTGGGGGTGTTGAAGGCCAGGTTGGATGGGGCCCTGGGCAACCTTGTGTAGCTCCAGGCCTGAGGTTGGTGTCCCTGCCTGTGGCAGGGGGTTGGAACTCTGTGATCCTTGGGGTCCCTCCCAACCCATGCCATTCTATGATTCCTGCAGGATCTTAGTGTTGCTCCTCACCTTTATTTCCTGAAGCTGCCAATGAAGGAAATACCTTTCATGGCATTATCAATGGTGTCAGTGAGCACCCAGAAGATGGTGCAACACTGTGATATGTGGTCACCCCACTTCTCTCTAATTGAGCAGTTGGATTTCCAGCCATTATCATTTTGGTGAGAGATGACCAGTCCTTCAATACACGTGGTTCTACTCCTTGGCTATGCATGATACTGTCTCTGTGCCACAGAGCTGGCCTCCACTAGTTAATTTATTACAAATGCCTATAAAATGCATGTAGAAGGCAGGCAGGTCTGTCATAAATCTCAAAGAATTAGCTTAATGCTCTTATTGTTTGCAGTCTGGGTCTGTGGGTGTAATGCCTGTGTTCATTATAATTTGGTCCAAGGGTAAGAGTTCATTAGGCAAAATTGCTGGTTTTGCAGCAACATTCCAGTATATTTACAGTGAAAAGGACTGGTGAGGCTGTTAATATCCCACTGAATTCCATTACATTCCAGTTTCAAACCCCTTGCTTAGGGTGACTTCATTTCCAACAGCTTGGCAGTAGTGAGGAAGCTCAGCCAGTGTGGGACCTAAGGCTTCAGATGCCTTCAGGTTAGGAAAATTGCTAGTCTCATTTATAAATATACTCTAGTTAATTAAGATATGTCACAGTTTAGATGAAGCAGCCAAAGACCAGGAAAAATACAGCCTGGTGAGTGACAGGGATTCTGTTGGGATGAATCCGTTTTGTTGCCATGCAGAGCCAAGATTTGGGCAGAAGTAAGTTCCTTGCTGGGGCAGAAGTTCCTTGCTGGGGCAGAAGTGACTTGGGGTCCCTTCCAACCCAGAGCATTCTATGATTCTGTGATGTGGCTTCTTACCAAAGAGAGATGAGGAATGTGGGGTCCAAATGTGTCATGGTTTTCATAAGCTGCAAGATGTGTATCAACACTCCCTGTAGGAGATTGAAGAGCAAGTTTCCATTACAGTCCTTTTAAAAACATTTGGGAAATGCTGCTACTTCTTGCCTATTGATTTCCTTATTGAAATCAATATTCATATAATGAGGTCTGATGCATTTCTGACCTGTGTAAATGCAGGGAAATCTTGGGATGGGGAGAGGAAAGTCTGGTAATGGAAATTTAAGGATCTGTCTTAAACCTACGTGAGACAGGCTCTTGAAAGATGTCTTTCATAAGGCAGAGGGTGCTTCAGTATACTTAATTTTAACCTTGATTACTTAAGCATTTTTAGCTTGGAGCTGAGGTCTTTGCTTATGCAATCACCTAGCAATAAGCAATAAAATATATTGAGGTCAGATTTACTTTGCAAATCCTGAGTGGTACAAAACTGATTAAGCCCTTGGCTAATTCAAATTGAAAATGAGGACAGTGAGCCCAAATGCACGTTGTCCTGGCTATATGAAGGGAACCTGAATGGAGGCTGCACAAGGGAAACTGTTCAGTTCAGAATATAGCAGGAGGTTCTTGTGTGTGTGCACATCCAGCTGTGGCTGGGAGGGTTCTACTGTGGTCTTGCAAATAAACCACTATAGAGAGAGCTGGGATATACATTTGGCACTCTTACTACCCTTCTGGATAGGTTTTTTTTTTCCTGTGCTGCTGCTGTCTTCATCAGTAACAATAGAGATAGGGGTTCCCACCCCCTTTGTAAAGCTCTGACAAATGAGAGATGGAGAGGAGGTAATTTTCACTAGTGGTCTACCTAATCTTTGGACTTTATGGTTGTTTAATACCTCTTTCATTCTCTTCTTGGGAACCATCAGTTTTCTTAGGACTCTTAGTAGGTTTTAAATGTTCCCTGGGTTTGAGTAGACCTGCCAGACTAGCAGTAATCAGCTATGTAAAATAATTACTAAGAGGGCAAGTTGCAAATGAGAGAGCTAGAACAGAAGCAGCTCACTCTCTTCTTTTCACTCAGGCATTTTAGCAAACCAAACTGCAAAGTAAAAACATGGACTTAAGTGAGACCTCCAGCCATAGAGGAACATGGTCCTTCACTAGTTTAGGCACACTTATAAATCCTACATCAAGTCCAAGGCTGTGTTCTTGCTTTGCAGCTTCCCTTAGGATACCCCAAGTCTCATGTAAGAACATGACATCAGCACAATCTCTTTCAAAGAAGGTAGTTTTAGAGGTCCTTGGCCTCATTGCTGAGAACATGAAGCTCAGCAGTAGCATGAGTTTATCATGCTTCAGTTCTTAGCAACTGATTTATTTTGTTTATGATTAAAAGCTAAAAATCTACCCAGTACCTCTATGTTGCCTTGGCAGGTGATGATAGTACTCCTCATTCTGTGTCCCTGGACTGGGCACTGGGGAGGCTGCACCTCAAGTGCTGGGTCCAGTTCTGAGCCCCTCACTGCAAGAAGGACATGGAGGTGCTGGAGTGTGTCCAGAGAAGGGCAACCAGGCTGGGGAAGGGGCTGGAGGGCAAATCCTCTGAGGAGCAGCTGAGGGAGCTGGGGGTGTTGAGCCTGGAGAAGAGGAGGCTGAGGGGAGACCTTCTCCCCATCCACCTCCCCTGCCCTGCCAGGAGGGTGCAGAGAGGTGGGGGATGGTCTCTTCAGCCAGGGGACAGGAGATGGGACGAGGGGCAATGGGCTCAAGCTGTGCCAGGGCAGGGGCAGCTCAGCTGGGAGGGCAAAGTTCTTCCCTGGCAGAGTTGTGGGGCTGTGGCACAGGCTGCCCAGGGAGGGGGCTGAGTCCCCAGCCCTGGGGGTGTTTAACAGAGGGGAGATGAGGTGCTCAGGGATCTGGTTTAGCACAGGACAGGGATGGTTGGACTTGATGATCTTAAAGGTCTTCTCCAACCTTAGGATTCTGTGATCCCATCTTAATTTCCTGCTTATTCCTAAATCACTTGTATATATTGAACAGCATAATTCCTGAATTAGTTTTGGGAGCATCTGAAAGCATCTGCCAGGGATAGAAAGATCACTGTCCTGCATCGTGCATCTTTGGCTCCCTCCTTTCCCAGTACTGGGCATCTCCCCTGGAGACATATTCCAGAGTGTTTATAACAGATAGCTATTAGCTAGGGAGTAGATGATACAAGTATCTTTGTAGGACATACATGGGTATTCAGGAGACTTAGGAATCTCACACTGGAACACAATCAACAGCTGCTTTAATGAGCCTCATTCTTCTGAGAAGTTGCAGTGGGACATTGTTGGTTATCTCATTCAGTGACATGACCATGTGGGAGTAAAACATTGGTGCCATTCCTAAGTGTACATGGGGCCACAGGCAGGGACACCAACCTCCAGGCCTGGAGCAACACAAGGTTGCCCAGGGCCCCATCTAATCTGGCCTTCAACACCCCCAGACACAGGGCACCCACCCCCTCTCTGGGCAGCCCCTTCCAGCCCCTCACCACTCTCTCTGCAAAGAACTTCCCCCTAGGAAGTAGATGTGATGTCTTGCTTCTCTGCTTTGTAGTAAGCAGCTTAAATTATGATGTTCTCAATTCCAGCAGTCTGAGTTGATCTAGAAGTAGTCAAAGATGGAAAGCAAAGGCTGAATGGGACCAAAACATACCTGTTTCTAAAGACAAACTGTGACAAGCTGACCTGGCACCTGCCTTGGACAGGTCAAGTTCACTGTTCAGCAGAAGTAGGATGTGCAACAGGTTTCCCAGATGGGAAATGATTGCTTAAGACCAAGGTAGCTGACAGCAGTGCAGGGTAACTGAGCAGAGGGTTACATGCCACTGATGAAGGGTGGCATGAAGGGTAGTGTGGCTACAAAACTTGGAGGAGGGTTACTAAGGTTATTTCCTGTCTGGAAGTGGTCTTTGGCTCTTGCTTAAATTTTTAGTTGGTGACCTTAGTCATAACATTCACTTTCTGTGGTGAAACTGGAGAAATGTGGGAGTCAACTGGAGAGCTGGGATATGGAAAGGTGGAAGAGGAGCATGCTGAAGACTGGGATAAAAAAACCCAGCAGCACAAAATGCAGCCAGTGCCTTGTGTATGGAGGGCATGTGTTGGAAGGTGAGGAAAATAGGGTTTGTGGATGGCTGAAGATAAGGAGGGAATGAATGATAGGCTGGCTCTGGGCCAACTAAGGTGAGGTGCTTGTAGGAAAGAGAAATATTTCTCCAGCCAAAATAATGTCACTTTGTGGAGGGGGTGAGGTGATGCTGTTGCACTGAGCACTGGGGAAAGCTCATGCCAAACACACGGTGCTGTTTGGATCTAGAGCAGGAAAGATGAACTCTGGGTGAATCAAATGCAAAAGAAAAAAAGGTGACCTGGGAATAATTAGAGGACTGATCTGACTGTCCTCCCAGAACTGAGAGAGCAGGGCTTGCTTAGCCTAGCAGGATTCCGAGGTGATATCATTGTTTCCTATAAATCTGTCTGCAGAGGGAGTTTCTGAAAGAGCAGCACAAACTGAGGAGTACAAACTGTGAGCTGTTCTCAGCTGGAAGCCAGGAGACTCCTTGGGATAACAAGGATTTTCTCCTCTCAGCTCCTTATCAGTCTTGCTGAGGGGTAAGATGGAGATAGACTGATGTTTCAGAGATGATCTCCTCTCTTTGGGGCGCAGGGCTGGAACCCGAGGGGCCGGCGTGAAGCTGGGCCAGGGGAGGGTCAGGCTGGGTGTCAGAAGAGGGTCTGTGCTGAGAGGGGGGTCGGGCGCTGGCACAGGCTCCCCAGGGAAGGGGTCCCAGCCCCGAGCTGGGCTGAGGGCAAGAAGCGTCTGGCCGCTGCGCTCAGTGCCCTGCTCTGCCTGGGCTGGGCTGTGTGCAGCCAGGAGTGGCACTGATGGGCCTGGGGGGCACTGACAGCTCAGGGAGTTCTGGGATTCTCTGTGTGTGGTGGGGGTACATGAAATCCTGGATCATGGAATCATAGAATTGTAGGGGTTGGAAGGGACCTCGAGAGCTCATGGGGTCCAACCCCCCTGCCAAAGCAGCTCCCCAGCTCATACTGCACAGACAGGCATCCAGATGGGGCTGGAATCTCTCCAGAGAAGGAGACTCCACACCCCCTGGGCAGCCTGTCCCAGGGCTCCCTCACCCTCACTGGGGAAAAGTTCCTCCCCATGTTGGTGTGGAACTTCCTGGGCTCCAGTTTGCAGCCATTGCCCCTTGTCCTGTCCCCACAGACACTGAAAAGGGGCTGGCCAATTCCCCCTGCACCCCAGACTTAAGATATTTATAAACATTGATCAGGTTCCCCCTCAGTCTTCTTTTCTCCAGGCTGAACAGCCCCAGCTCTCTCAGCCTTTCCTCATAGGATAGATGCTCCAGGCCCTTCATCATCTTCATAGCCCTTCTCTGGACTCTCTCCAGGAGATCCCTGTCCTTTTTACACCAGGGAGCCCAGCACTGGACACAACACTCCAGGTGGGGCCTGACCAGGGCAGAGCAGAGGGGGAGGATCCCCTCCTGTGACCTGCTGGCCACACTCCTCCTGATGCCCCCCGGGATCCCATTGTCTCTCTCAGCCCCAGGGCACACTGCTGGCTCATGGCCACCCTGTCACCCACCAGGACCCCCAGGTCCTTCTCCACAGAGCTCTTCTCCAGCAGGTCACCCCCAGCCTGTCCTGATCCATGGGGTTGTTCCTTGGATTAACAAACCAACAAAAAGCATCTTGTTTGGCTTTCTTTTTTTTTAAAGCTGAAAATACTAAAAGAGGGGGTTAATACTTTAATTTCAGAAATTAAGGGACAAAACCACAATGCCCTTAGGTATTTTTTAACAGCTCCTGAAGGTAGGCATAGGTGCTTAATCCCAGAATCCATTTAAAAGGGCTTAAATCCATACATATGTACAAATGATGAATTAAGTGGATCAATTTTGCCTTATGTGTATTCATCACCATACTGTTCATTAGCTGAACAAAGAAAATAGCTTCAAGATTTCAGATTGAGAGTATATCAAGGTTTGGCAAGCTGAACAACTTATGCAGAAGCTTGGCCTCTTGGGACATCACTGCTCCAGAGTGACCTTGAAAGCATGATTTTGCAGGACAAGAATCCCAGAATCCCAGGGGTTGGAAGGGCCCTCCAGAGCCCATGGGGTCCAATCCCCTGCCAAAGCAGGGTCCCTAGGACAGGGCAGGGCTGGAATCTCTCCAGAGAAGGAGACTCCACACCCCCTGGGCAGCCTGTCCCAGGGCTCCCTCACCCTCACTGGGAAAAACTTCCTCCCCATGTTGGTGTGGAACTTCCTGTGCTTGTGAAGTTTGGAAAACTTTCCCCTGGTATTTTGAAGGTTGTTCTTAGGACTAAATGATAGAAGTAGATGTTTGTGACTATAAATGGCCTATCAAGCTAAACAGGCTTCTCTGTGAAACCAGTGGATAAGCTCAGGAGAAAAGCAGCACTACTCTTCCAATTAAGTACTGCTACAAGAAGGCATCCAGCCCTGGGACAGGCTGCCCAGGGGGTGTGGAGTCTCCTTCTCTGGAGAGATTCCAGCCCCATCTGGATGCCTGTCTGTGCAGTATGAGCTGGGGAGCTGCTTTGGCAGGGGAGTTGGACCCCATGAGCTCTTGAGGTCCCTTCCAACCCCTACAACTCTGTGACTCTCTGATTCTGTCCTGCAACTCAACCCATGTCTCTCCATTTCATCCTGTAATTCATCCCACCATCATCTCAAACCTGAACTACACTTGTAACCTCAGCTCCCAATATGCTGAATTGGTGATAAAATCAAAGTGGGGAGGAGGTAGGGGAGGGGTGGGGGTGGGTGGGGGGAGAGATATTTTCTCCAAAGAGGAGACATTACTCCCTTTTGACAAGAGACAAATGTTTCATTCAAATGCTACATTTCGCATATTGGAACCAGTAATGAATTCTTGGGCACCTTTCTCCCTGGTTCACAATGTCAGCCCCAGGCATAGAGCCACTTCAGGCTTTTCTTACAAAATTAAATTTAATGTTACACCCTCCAGCAGAATGATGCATAAATCAAGTGTTTGATTTGCATGGACTCTAGTGAACAGCCCTTATTCTGTGCAAATATAAACCCCAGGCCTGAATATTATGTCAGGCACTGGAACAAAGCAATCTAGGGTTTCCAATGAGAGGCTGGTACCAAGTGTAATTCAGACTGGTATTATGTTGCTCTCATGTCAAGGCTGTTATTAAAATCCTTAGGTTTTGCCTCCTTGTTTTCATCTCAAAAGAAAATGTTTTTTCTGACCTTCTTGTATTTTGGCTAAACCAGTACACACCAGTGCTGTTTATACACTGTCTGTGAGGAGCTGAGATGGAATTGTTAGAGGTTTTTAGCTTTCTTAGATAGAGGGGTAATGAACCAAGGCAAAGCCAAGCCCATCATGGAATGAAAATGCAAATAGCAAGGAAAAGATTAGGTAGTTCTGTACCCTTCCTGAAAATAGGCCACCTTCCACTGGAGTATTTGGGGTCTGGGCCAGGTCAGCAAAGTTAAGGGACTAGAAGGGAATAAATACATTCTGCTCCAACATGCAAATGCATTTGAGTGGTGAGGGGCTGGAACAGGCTGCCCAGAGAGGTGGTGGAGGCCCCATCCCTGGAGACATTCAAGCTCAGGCTTGATGGGGGTCTGAGCAACCTGCTGTAGTGAAGATGTCCCTGCTCACTGCAGGGGGGTGGGACTAGATGGCCTCTAATGGGCTCTTCCAACCCTACACATTGTGTAAAAGACCAACATTTGAACTTTCAAGTTGTCTACCTATCCACAGATGCCTATCAGGTAAACTTAAAACACACTACAAATGTGCTGTCAGATTCTTCAAGGCCTCTCTTAGGTAGGGCTTGTGTAGTGCAGAGTTGGCTCTAAGCACTGCTCACTCTTTTGTTGTGGATAAAATTAATTGCTGTACCACTATGATGGATATTTTACCTGGAAACTGTGTTTGTAGCCCATTTATAGGCCTGACATGACTTCCAGTAATCCTGTTTTTCACTCTTTTCCTATAAGTGTGACTGCTGTTAGACCTGGTTTTAGACTAACATTTGGTCTAATAGAGCATGACCATACTTAAAAATAAATCCTTTCTCATTGAGATCAAGCAATCACCTTGAAAGGCTTCATAAATATACCCCCAAATGTGTGGTTCTCTGGTTTATAGGATGTATCAGTGGGAAACCAAACCCAAACTTTATGGCTTACAGAGACAGTTAAGAGTAAATGAAACTAGAGTTGCTTTAGGACTGTTCAAACATAACCCATTAAGAACTGGACATACCCAGCCCTGTAATGTGCTTTCAGAGATTGACAGATCATTTTGGTGATCTTCTATGGAATTATGACCACTGTGAAAGTTTTGACTTGTACAGGAGACATGACTGTTGTGAGTGGGCCCTGGGCAACCTTGTGTAGCTCCAGGCCTGAGGCTGGTGTCCCTGCCTGTGGCAGGGGGTTGGAGCTCTGTGATCCTTGGGGTCCCTTCCAACCCATGCCATTCTATGATTACAGGGGGTGTATAGTCATCCTGGAAAATCCTCCTTACCAAGTAATTTGAAGTTCTCCTAGAAGCCAGCCACAGGTCTGCATTTCCAGGCTCAGCTATGTTCTTATCTTTTTCCTGCTGAGATTTTGCTACTGTTGTAAAAGGCAAGAGTTTGACATCAGCACTTTGACAAGAAATTATCCATGGCACCCTTCTGTCAGGAAGAAAACCACTGTTCCTCAACAGATATTAAAGACTTTGGTTTTCATAGAATCCCAGGCTGCTCTGGATTGGAAGGGACCCCAAAGAGCACAGAGCTCCAACCCCCCTGCCACAGGCAGGGACACCAACCTCAGGCCTGGAGCTACACAAGGTTGCCCAGGGCCCCAGCCAACCTGGCCTTCAACACCCCCAGGGATAATGGGGCACGCACTCTCTGGGCAGCCCCTTCCAGCCCCTCACCACTCTCTCTGCACAGAACTTCCCCCCAGTCTCTCCTCTCACCCTTCCCTCCTCCAGCTTCACTCCAGCCCCCTTGTCCTGCCAGTCTCTGCCCTTGAACAAGTTGATTCCCCTCCTGTGTCTCTGCTCCCTTCAGGGACTGGCAGGCTGCAATGAGGTCCCCCCACAGCCTTCTCTGCTCCAGGCTGTATCAGCCCAGAGAAGAGGAAATCAAGCTTTGATGTCAGCATTTTGTAATGCAGTTGGGTGTCAGGACCATGTCAGATTTCTGGTGTCATCACTGCAATGAAGGGAGCACGTGGATGGCACCCCTTGTCTGGACTGAACACATAGTTAGCAATCTGGGTAGTAGAAATCTATTTTAATCAAAGTGGGGGGAAATTTCAGCTTATAAAGGAAATATAGGAAAAAAAAATCAGATTTTTTTTTATCTACTCTACCTGGTAATGCAATATCCTAAAGTAGCAAAGGCTCCCATTCTTAATACAAACAGGGAGAATTCAATTTACTTCAAAGAGCAGCTTTAATATCATCCTTGGAAGGCCTGCCTTGCTTTCCAATTTTCTCCCATGAATGACAATGTGGTTTAGGGATGTTCTCTCTAGCTTTGCTCTAAGTTGGCTATCTTAAACAGGAAAAAAAAAATTAAAAGAATTAAAAATCCTTCCCCTTTATCTTCACCATGTGGGATCATATAGGTCTACACAAGGGTATGGTGCTTGGTCCCCTGTAACCAAGCCTCCTCTTTCAGACCAAGAGTATTGTCCTCCCAAGCATTTTAAAGTGGTCTTTAGCATGTTGAATCACAGCTCTGTTCTTTAGACCTTAGGAAAAAAAAAAAAACCAACACCTTGGCTCAGGCTAAGTAATGATTTTTGCCTCAGCAGTTTTCTTATTAAATCCCTGCAGAAAACAACCACAAGGTTATTCAGTGAAAGGAGCACAAAATACACCCAACCCTGTTAGCTCCCTGCTCTTCTATTTGGCCATGAAGACTAATGAATTGGAGACTCTTGCTGTGGGGATATCCAAATGTAGATATTTGCTGCCCTTGCTAATGGGAGAAGAATATAGTGCACCATTGGCCTTAAGGGCTCCAGCTGTGTGATTCCTTTGTAACTCAGAGTGCATTAAAAAAAGCTTCAGTCAGCAAGATAAGTGAATTTTTTAATGACCTTTACAAAGTGTTTCAGCCTAGAACTTGGGAATGTTTAAGTTTAAAAGCTTTAAATCCTTTCAACTCAGGGTTGCTAAGTATCTGGAGGTTTCCTTTTGGTCATGAAGCAGCATTCCATAAAATCTAGAAAGAAATTCTGTTGGTGATAATTGTTGAAGGAATGATTGGCTAATGTGGAGCTCTAAGGGTTTGAATGGTCCTTGGGTCTATGATACTACAATCTAATAGAGCTACTGTGTCTTGATATAGGACTTCTTGGGGTGTGCATGGACATAAGGTGCTGTTCCCTCCACTTGCAAACACTTGGAGGAGCAATGTGACTTGTCCCTGGGTGTCATTTTGCCTTCCCACAGCTGTTGCCTTGGCCAAAGAAGTTGAGGAACCAAAGAATCACAGAGGTGGGAAGGGCCCTCCAGAGCCCATGGGGTCCAACCCCCTGCCTGTGGCTGTTTCCCACAGCGTTTTGTTTCTCTTGGCATGTGCCTAGTGCCTGCCTGGGTACTCTTGAGGCCAGTCCCTCAGTGAACTCCTCTCCCCAGCTCAAGGCAGCCACAACAGCAAGCACGCTGCTGGCTGACACACAGCCCTTGTCCCTGTTTGCTTTTTAGCTGTCCTTATCTACTTTATTGTTCCTAGATCCAGGAACTTTCTCCAATTTACCTTTCCTACTCCCCAAGCTGTTATCTCTGGGCTTCCTATGGCTTTCCTGCTGTGAAGCACAGTGCTGTGCTCTGGCCATCCTCCTGCCCAGCTCACAGAATCCCAGAATCCCGGGGGTGGGAAGGGCCCTCCAGAGCCCATGGGGTCCAACCCCCTGCCAAAGCAGGGTCCCTAGGACAGGGCAGGGCTGGAATCTCTCCAGAGAAGGAGACTCCACACCCCCTGGGCAGCCTGTCCCAGGGCTCCCTCACCCTCACTGGCAAGAAGTTCTGCCCCACATTGGGGTGGAACTCCCTGGGCTCCAACTTGAAGCCATTTTACTGTGTCTTGATATAGGCCTTCTTGAGGTGTGCATGGACACAAGGTGCTGATCCCTCCACTTGCACACACTTGGAGGAGCAATGTGACTTGCTGCCAGGCTTCATTTTGCCCTGCCACAGCTGTTGCCTTGGCCAGAGAAGTTGAAGTGATCATCCTTCTCTTCTGGGAAAGCTCACAAATCCCTGGAGGGATTTAAAAGGTGTCTAGATGTTGTGCTTGAGGACATGGTCTAGAGATGGACTAGGCAGGGTTAGACTGTGGTTGGCCGTGATGATCTTCAAGATCTCTTCCAACCTAAGTGACTCCACAATTCTATGTGGTTACAATAGTGACTTCAGAATATTGAGTTTTTCTCTCTGGTACCCTGAGATTCCTTCTCTTTGTGTTGGGTTGTGTGAGTAACCCACAGTTGCTATTAAATTAATTTATTGTTCATAACTTGATATCCTCATTTGATTTTATTTGGAAAGTCCATTTTGAAAAGCCTGTTTTGGGCTGAATTGGGGGGAAAAAGGGCATGAAGGTTTCTCACACCACTAGTAATGAGCAACTGTGCATGTTTTTGTGGAAATAAGGTTGCTTGGAGAAGTTTCTTCTGCTTTTAATTTACGTGAAAGGAGTATCTCTAAATATAATTGACTCACCAGAGTCAGAGGTACTAAGGAACCTGTGGGATCAGGGGGACATGGCCAGCCTCTTCTCAGGGTCTGTGGGCAAATATTCTTAAGGATAGGAAGCTTGTGAACAGCTACTGAGTGACTTGACCAAGGTCTCTCAAACAGTCATAAGAATAAAGGACTGGAGCATCTCCCCTGCCAGGAAAGGCTGAGGGAGCTGGGGCTGTTCAGCCTGGAGAGAAGAGACTGGGAGGGGGTCTGATCAGTGGGGATCAATAGCTGAAGGCTGGGACACAGGGGGACATGGGCAGCCTCTTCTCAGTGTCTGTGGGGACAGGACAAGGGGCCATGGCCTCAAGTTGGAGCCCAGGGAGTTCCACCCCAATGTGGGGCAGAACTTCTTCCCAGTGAGGGTGAGGGAGCCCTGGGACAGGCTGCCCAGGGGGTGTGGAGTCTCCTTCTCTGGAGAGATTCCAGCCCTGCCCTGTCCTAGGGACCCTGCTTTGGCAGGGGGTTGGACCCCATGGGCTCTGGAGGGCCCTTCCCACCCCTAGGATTCTGTGATTGTTTCCAGTAGCATTGAGAAAGCTGCAGACTGAGGAGGAATGTGCAGCTGCATCATTTGGTGCAGCAATCTGTACCTCCTGCACGCAGGAGAACAATACCAAATGTGTTATTGATCATACACATGATTGGCTGGAGGTTTGAGGAGGAGGAGGAGGGGGGGGGGAGGAGGGAGGGACACCCTCTGTAAATTTCCTCTGATCCTCCTAAACGTTGTTACCAGCGTGCTACAGGAAATAAGTGAGTGTAATGATTTTAGAGTAGCACTATTGTTAGCTATATCAAAGATGAAACACTGCCTGTGTTCCCTTAGCAGACTTTCCAGTAGTGCCACCATGAAAGATCTGAAGATCATTATTTACTGGAAATAAAAGAACAAGGCAGCAATCGATTCCTACGCCGCTAGATTTATGTCTCCGTTGCACTCTATATACATCTCCTATTTGTTCTAACTTCATGGAAGGATATTTAATACATAATGGAAAGAGGCTTTTTGCTTTTGATTTATTTTTTGTTTATTATTTTTGGCATTCCTTGGAGAAATTCTGGAAATCAATACTTGGATGGAAACGGGGCTGGGTGTAGGACTGAGGGAGGCAGCGGCGATTGATGTATCTGTGAGGGGTTTGTGCTGATGTATCTGCCATACCCAGCACTCTGTTGCAGTAGAAGGTGCTCAGCCTTAGAGGAGCAAAGTTGTGCTTCTTCCATCATCTGTTTACCTACAATGATCCAAGAAGCTGTAGGTAAATTTGAGGAGTTAAAGCTTGAACATCAACCCCGCTGACTTATTTACTTGCAAGTGTGAATATTTGTTGCCTCAAGATGAGATGAAGACCAAGAGCACTGGGACAGGCTGCCCAGGGGGTGTGGAGTCTCTTTCTCTGGAGAGATTCCAGCCCTGACCTGTCCTAGGGACCCTGCTTTGGACCCCATGGGCTCTGGAGGGCCCTTCCAACCCCTCTGATTCTGTGCTTCTATAATGTTCTTGATGATGGAAAACATGAGCTCAGATTATCTTAAAATGAGGTGGAGGGTGTGGAGAAGATGCCAAGTACTTAGAAACGTCATGTCAAGTCACAAACTGCTTTTTAAAGTTGACATGACTTTATTTCTCTTCTATCTTTCCACTTCTTTAGGTGGCCCTTGGGCAACTTTTGCCCTTGCCTCAGTTTCAGTTGAGCATCCGAGACATTACAGCTCCTGCCGTTGTGTGGAAAAGGGAAAGGCAAAGCACTGCTTTTCTTAAGGCAAAATAGTAGGATTTGGTTTAATAATCCTAAAGTTGGTCACAGGAAAAGTTGCAGGGCTTGTCCATTAAATACCTTTTGGTGAGATATAACTGGTAAATGAGGGTCAAAATAAGGATAGGATCATCTATCTGCCTGGTAAAGATGAAATGTTGAGATGTCACAACTCAGAGGGCTACCCAAAGTACTCATCCTAGAGTCATAGAATGTGTAAGGTTGGGAGGGACCCTCCCAGCCCATCTAGTCCCACCCCTGCAGTGAGCAGGGACACCTTCACTAGAGCAGGTTGCTCAGAGCCCCATCCAGCCTGACCTTGAATGGCTCCAGGGATGGGGCTTCCACTACATCTCCAGGCACCCTGTGCCAGTGATCCACCACCCTCCTATTGAAGAACACGACCTCAGATCCCCTCCCATCAATTCTGTGCTATCACAGGCTGCAAAACATGAAGTTCTCCACATTTAGAAGCTTTTTCTTACTCCTTTTTTGTCCTAGTCTCTTGTTTGTCAAAGGGCTTGGTAAAGCTTTGCTTGCTTGATCTTTAAATAGTGCTCAAAACCCTTGCAGAGCCTGTTGCTCCCCTCCTGCAGAGAAGACTTCACTGCTGTGTACCTGCAAAACCAGTAGGTGTGGGAAGACCCAGTCTGATAATAGTCCCATACCTGCTCACTGTGTGGTGGGCAAGGTGGAAGGAAGGGAAAGCTTTCTTGCTGTCTTCCCTAGAAGACATAGACTGGTCTGGGTTGGAAGGGACCCCTAGGATCATACACTTCCAACCCCCTGCCACAGGAAACTGGATACTCTCAGTTCAAATTATGATACCAGTGAACATAAACTGTGGCTGAGTTGTGACTGCTCAAGTCATCAAGGATGGCTGGCTACATGAAGCAGAGCTGGGCTTCTCCCAGGAATACATCTACTTTTCCAATTCAAGAGCAACTTGGAAACTCTGTGCTTGCATGGCAACATAAAGCATTAAAATGCTTCCCCTTCTGCACAGATTAGTTCATGACAAGGGGGGAAAAAATGCTGCTTTCCAGGCTGAAATGTTTATTCCCAGGATTCCCTGTTGGCTTTTAGTCATGAATATGAGCAGCACGTGGCCAGGAGCAGTGGTTTGGTGGTTTCCCTGTTCAGCACTTACCAGCTGTACCTCAGATTCTGGGTATCCTCTGAGATTGTGCAGTTCTGAAGACACAGATACGTTGCTTAAACATCTCTCAATAACAATTTTCAACTGATGTATAGAGCTTTATGATAAAGAGTCAGCATCAGCTGAAGTCTAACAATGCATCTTCAGCAGGGCTTCCTGGAGGAGAGCGATCAATAGCCTCAGTTAAGTTTATGAGGATGCTGTGAAACCCTCTAAATGCAGTGGCATTCTCTCCAACCTTTCTTGTAGCCCATCAATTACAGACTAAAAGGTCAGTCTTGCTGTAGGATAAGACTGTCTTCAGTAAAGATTTTTTTCTACTTCTGCTAGAGGAAGGGGGCAGGGGGAGATGTTTGTTTTGGCAGGAGCTGGTCTTTTACAGCAAACCTTGCAAAAGAGCCTGTGGAAAATCCTTCTTTCTACTCTGTGCTTCTTCCTGTTCTATTTCTGAACCCTCTCTGGTAATTCAGGGGTGTTTTGAGGCTTGGGACTGCTTCAGGTTGTGGAACAGCCTGTGGTGATGCCCAATGCTGTGCTGTCAAGGGGATAAATACAGCTCCATACCAAGGTGCCATGTTATATTGTTAATTTTCTGCTCTAAGTCCTTCTAAAATGATTCCAGTTTCTCTTGAAGAACTCCATGAGCCTATGAAGCCAACTGTGAAGGCAACACCTGTCTTGTATCTGCCCTGAGAACCTCCATGTGCCTTGAGTATTCAAAGCTTCTCACAGATTTGGCTGTCTGCAGGCAAAGAAACAGCCCTGGTGCTTGATGTTCCTCTACTCCACCCTTAGCTAGGCAAGAGGCTTCAGCAGGACTGTGTGCCTCAGCCTCTTCTCTTTGGGAGACCTGTTTCAATAAGCACAGACTCACAAGTTTGGAAAAGCCCTTTAAGATCATCAAGTCCAACCATCCCTGTCCTGTGCTAAACCAGATCCCTGAGCACCTCATCTCCCCTCTGTTAAACACCCCCAGGGGTGGGGACTCAGCCCCCTCCCTGGGCAGCCTGTGCCACAGCCCCACAACTCTGCCAGGGAAGAACTTTGCCCTCCCAGCTGAGCTGCCCCTGCCCTGGCACAGCTTGAGCCCATTGCCCCTCGTCCCATCTCCTGTCCCCTGGCTGAAGTCTCCTCTCTCTGCACCTCCTGGCAGGGCAGGAGTCCCTGTCTGAGTCCCACCTCTCTGCACCCTACTGGCAGGGCAGGGGAGGTGGGGAGAAGGTCTCCCCTCAGCCTCCTCTTCTTCAGGCCCAACACCCCCAGCTCCCTCAGCTGCTCCTCAGAGTATTTGCCCTATGAATGATGGCCAGTTATTCCCCAAATCACCAGCCTAGGTGTAGGTCCATCCACCCCAGTGCTCAGACTGGGAGTCAGAACAGTTTGGCCATTGCTGAGTGGTTTTGGAATGCAGCTCTCTAACGTTTTATTGAAGAACTGCCACTGAATGCATATGCATTCATGTATATTCATCAATTACTGGCAGAGTTCAGCACAGAATAAAGGGGCTGGAGGAAGAGGAGGAAATGCTAAGTAAGAACCTTGAAAAACACAGTGATGGAAGCCAGTAAACACCTTTTTCAAACCAATGTGAGGAACCCAAAGCTAACAACTTGAATATTTACTTCTAAAACCAGTGATTTCCAGCCCTGAATGTGAAATGAAAGCTTTCTGGCCAGAGTCAAATCTCACCTTGGGCCAAACCTGGAAGAACCAACCCTCCACGTTGGGCTGGTGTGAATTCAGCAGTGATGCTCCTTCTCTCTCCTTTATTTTTCCTTGTGAACCAAACATTTTCATCCTGTACAACTGTTAGTTCTGCAGCAGCTTAGCTTCCCACACCTGAAGAGTTCTGATCCTCATCTTCCACCCTATGCTGAGCATACTGGCCAGGTAGAGACAAAACCAGAGAGATGCTCATGGTGGATCAAATGTCTCTTTGCAGCTCCTCTTCTTTTCTTGAGGTTATCCCTCTATCCAGTGGGTTGCTGGCATTGGGCTGTAGGGAGGATTTAATTTGGGGAGCTCAAAAGGATGAGGGAAATGGACTGGAGGAGGAGGTTTCTGTAATTAGTATGTATGTTGATGGTAATTTCCTATGAGATCCTGTTGTGTCTTAGGTTAAGTGGAAGCTGCTGTGTGTTAATGGCTTGCCAGCCAAGATTCCACAAATGGATTTATTACAACTTCACTAACTCTGAGGACAACTTCCCCATTACCTCTTGCTTCATGGGTCTTCTACTTGGTGAAACCTGGCATCCAACCTGATGCCAAAAGCAATTGGAGCTATTCCCAGGGCAGGGAAGTGGCTGTGTAGTCTCTTCTGCCAGTTCCTCCTCATAAAACCCTGCCCTCTGAGCTGCTGCTGCTGCAGCAGCCTCCCTGCTTTTTTATGGAAATAACCCACAGGCAACTGGATTCCAAACAGCCTTGAGGTGTCTTTAAGGGAGCAGATTTTAGCTGTTAATTAGCTCCCAGTTTGGGGATTTTGGCATGGGATTAGGGAGTGTTGGATGGGAGTGTTGGCCCAAACCAAGATGGCTCAGAAAGAAGGTGGTGAAGCTCCTCCAGCTTCACCAGTTGGCCATGGCCAACTTTCTCTGTGCTTATGCTTCAGGGAGTGAGCATGTTTGTATTGCATTCGTACAGCCCTGCCTGGCAGTGACTGAGTGCTTCTGGAGTCTTGTGTCTTGGAGCAAAAACCAGTGCACTGTGCTGGCACATGGAATCTGACAGCATCAACAGGTGCTTCACCAGGTACCCCTGTCTGCACAGGCTGAGTGCACACAGAGGTCTTTAAACATGCTTGTGAAATGAGGGTGAAAATACAATGGGAAAAAAACAGGCAGTAGGCACCACAGTTTGGGGTGTAGACAAGTGCTGTGTGATCTTCAATCACAGATGTTTGGGAGTAACCTGCTTCCTCTGATATAGAATCATAGACTCATAGAATCATAGGGGTTGGAAGGGACCTCAAGAGCTCATGGGATCCAACCCCCCTGCCAAAGCAGCTCCCCAGCTCATACTGCACAGACAGGCATCCAGATGGGGCTGGAATCTCTCCAGAGAAGGAGACTCCACACCCCCTGGGCAGCCTGTCCCAGGGCTCCCTCACCCTCACTGGGGAAAAGTTCCTCCCCATGTTGGTGTGGAACTCCCTGTGCTCCAATTTGCAGCCATTGCCCCTTGTCCTGTCCCCACAGACACTGAAAAGGGGCTGTGGTCAATTCCCCCTGCATCCCATGCTTAAGATAATTATAGACATTAATTAGGTCCCCCCTCAGTTTTCTCTTCTCAAGGCTGAAGAGTCCCAACTTACTCAGCCTTTCCTCATAGGATAGATGCTCCAGGACCCTGATCATCTTCATGTCCCAAACAGGACAAAGACATCCTTTGCTCTAAAGGGCAACAACAAATGTACTGTTTCCCCCCAGCAGCTCTGTCAAGCAAGAAATATTGCTGGAGCAGCACCCCCTTAATCCTGTTGCTGCCTCAAGACAGAGGGATTTGCTGGGGGATGGTTGGTTGAAGAGGAATTTCTGACCTGGAAGCACTGTGTAAATGGATGTAACTCTTCTCTGGCTCCCTCTGTAGTATCACAGCCAGTCTGTGATGCCCACAGGCATCCAGTTCAGACTGTCTGTGATCCTACAGTCATAATTCAAAGCCCTTTTCTAAATAAATTATAAATAAAGCCAGTGAAGAGTTAAATGCAGCATATATTAGATTTCAGTGATGAAGCCTCTGATTAATATAATGAAAAGGCTGCTTTAATTGCATTACCTTCCATTAGCTCCCCTCTCCCTTCTTTTTCTAATTGTTTCTAAGGCTCAGTGTGCTTCATCTCTGCTGGGACTTTCATCTCACGTTGAGTCAAGTGAGATTTCTGCTTTCCAAACTGCACCTTTCATCAATCTCCTATTAATTAGCCAAATGCCTCATCATATTATCCATCCGTGCATTTGGTCAAGCATGTGCTATAATGAGAGGAGAGCCCCATGGGCTGTCCAGGCTCCTCTTAGGAGCTGGTCATTGGTATTCCAGGACAAGTCAGCTTACTGTAATTTGAAATTGGTCTGCCTGTCCCATTAGGAATCTACCTGATCAATACCAAGTGAATTAGAGTTTCAGTGATCTGATTAACTCCCCATTATTTTCTACCCTGGCTGATTTAGAATGCATGATGAGACAATATTCCAGTTTCTTTGCTTTATCCCAGTTTCAATGAAATATAGACATCTGAGGAAGCAGTGGCTGTGCATTTGATTTGGCTGTGCTGGAATAAAGTCAAACACTGGAAGTGTCTGTCTAGCTGTGACAGCTGGGAGGGAGGGCTGACGTGCTGCACAGAGGGATGGGGGTGTGGATGGAGGGGGGGGGATGGAGATGTCCCCTTCTGCCTCATCTGTTCTCCACCTTGGTTGAGCAGAATTGCCCAAATGATGCTTAACTAGATACACCTTGAGTTGGTAGGTGGCTGTACTCTTTGTGGTCCTCAAGTGATGAGCTGTATGCAGATGTATGCTTTCCTGAGGAGTTCAGCCTGGAGAAGAGGAGGCTGAGGGGAGACCTTCTCCCCACCTCCCCTGCCCTGCCAGGAGGGTGCAGAGAGGTGGGCGATGGTCTCTTCAGCCAGGGGACAGGAGATGGGACGAGGGGCAATGGGCTCAAGCTGTGCCAGGGCAGGGGCAGCTCAGCTGGGAGGGCAAAGTTCTTCCCTGGCAGAGTTGTGGGGCTGTGGCACAGGCTGCCCAGGGAGGGGGCTGAGTCCCCACCCCTGGGGGTGTTTAACAGAGGGGAGATGAGGTGCTCAGGGATCTGGTTTAGCACAGGAAAGGAATGGTTGGACTTGATGATCTTAAAGGTCTTTCCCAACCCTGGGATTCTGTGATACAAACATGAAACAGAACCAAAAGACAACTTCATTTTCTAAGTCTGGAAGGTAGTTTTTAAGGAGAAAGATGGCTGACTTTGGCTCATCTGCTATTTTGAAGCCATGTTAGTAGGTCCTGCTTATCTCTTTTTTAAAAATTATTCTTAAATTTATGTTTCCAAGATAAAAAACTCTTCGTGTTTTTACGGCCAATTTCCTTGGCAGTGAATGCTAATATTGGCCTGGGGAAATGATGGTGAAAGAGCAATTCTCAGAGCTGTGTAACCAGATAACCTTAATGCCAACCCTGTCTTGGTGTTCATTGCTCATTGGTTGTGGAAAAAGAAGTAAGACAGTTAGAACAGGTTCCTTGTTTGATAGCCAGAGATGCTTCAATAAGGTATTCCTATATAAAGAACTTACCTGTAAGAAATCAGGTCTTGCCACCTACATATAGGGTTGAGAGGGGATCTGATCACTGGGGATCAATAGCTGAAGGCTGGGACACAGGGGGACATGGGCAGCCTCTTCTCAGTGGCTGTGGGGACAGGACAAGGGGCCATGGCCTCAAGTTGGAGCACAGGGAGTTCCACCCCAATGTGGGGCAGAACTTCTTCCCAGTGAGGGTGAGGGAGCTCTGGGACAGGCTGCCCAGGGGGTGTGGAGTCTCCTTCTCTGGAGAGATTCCAGCCCTGCCCTGTCCTAGGGACCCTGCTTTGGCAGGGGGGTTGGACTCCATGAGCTCTGGAGGGCCCTTCCCACCCCTAGGAGCCTGTGATAGGCAAGACAAAGAGGGCAAGCTTTCTTATCATGCTCAATACTCAAAAAGAGGACTTGAACCCAGAGCAAAAGCTGCTTTATTTTAAATTATACAAACTTAATATAGACCAAAATGCTTTAAAAATCAGAAAATTGTTTAGAGAAAGCTGCAGATGTCTTAATTTTAGGAGAAAAAAACCCCTTGTTTGTATTCCCATTCAAGCTGTTGCAGATTCCCAGCCCCTTTAATATATCTCAGGATATAAACTAACGAGCTCTGCTCATCATTTGGTGTGCTAATAGGCAAAAAATAGGTCATAATTCACTTGATATGTGCAATTAGTATATTAATAGTAATTTCCCTTTTAGAAATGAACATGGATTTGCTGAATGGCACATGTGTAATATATAAATATACATAAAAATGGGATGTGGGTGTAATCTTGTACCTCCTGCCAGTATATCTTGGTGTCATTTTAGGGTTGCTTCATAGACAGTATATAGAGTAGTGGTGGAGGGGTGTTGTTGGGTTTTTTGGTGGGTTTGGGGTGTTTTTTCCAAAAGGAAAAGACAGTAGAGAAGACTCTGAAGTGCTGGAAGTTTGAGTCACCTGAAGCAGTGAACCTGGAAATTTTGAGTCTCAAGGTTAAGCTCTGGTAGGGCTCTTCAGAGGTCCAGGGGCAGGACACCACCGATGGGGATGGGAAAGCTCTGTATGCAGCCCACTAGAGGGTGATAAAACCTAATGGTAGGAACGTGGAGGTGACATGTTCCCCTGGGCTTTGGGGGTCCAGAACCCTTGGCAACCTCCTTGCCTGCCTGGGGTGCACCCTGTGTTCCACCTGCCAGGCTTAAGATGCCCATGTCTGAGGGGCATCCTGAAGCACCTCCCCTGAGGGGCATCCTGAAGCACCTCCCCTGAGGGGCATCCTGAAGCACCTCCCCTGAGGGGCATCCTGAAGCACCTCCCCTGAGGGGCATCCTGAAGCACCTCCCCTGAGGGGCATCCTGAAGCACCTCCCCTGAGGGGCATCCTGAAGCACCTCCCCTGAGGGGCATCCTGAAGCACCTCCCCTGAGGGGCATCTTGAAGCACCTCCCCTGAGGGGCATCCTGAAGCACCTCCCCTGAGCCTTCAGCTCACCAGTAGTAACCACCTCATGAATCTCCTGATAGCATCATGAGATGGAGGAAACACTTCATGGTCCATTTGTGGTAGAAATATTAGAGCAGGTTCAGGAGGGTTGGTCCTGTCCCCAGTACCACGTGCAGGGGCTGGGAGCTGTGCATTGTGAGCTGTGTGCTCAGTTTTGCCAGAAGATGAGACAAGGAGGAATGGAGACATGGCCATAGATTAGCTTGGGGATTATCAGTAGCCCCTTAGCCTTTTCTTTCCACCAGTTTTTGGGGGGGTTGGGTGAGCTGCTGATTTGGCTAGGCTTTTGATCATGACACCCAGCTGAGTGGTGTGGTCCACACCCTGGAAGGAAAGGAGCCATCCAGAGGGGTCTGGACAGGCTGGAAAGATGGGACAGGGGGAACCTGATGAGGTTCAACACTGCCAAGGGTCAGGGGTGGCACTTGGGCCAGAAGAATCCCAGACACAGATACAGCCTGGGAGAAGAGCTGCTGGGGAGCAGCCCTGTGAGAAGGACCTGGGGGTTCTGGTGGGTGAGAAACTCCCCATGAGCAGCAGTGGCTCTGGCAGCTGGGAAGGGTGATGGGATCCTGGGCTCCATCAGCAGAGGGGTGGCAGCAGGGACAGGGAGGGGATTGTCCCTCTCTGCTCTGCCCTGGGAGGCCCCAGCTGGATCCTGTGTCCAGAGCTGGGGCCCCCAGTGCAAGAGAGATGTGGGGCTGTTGGAGAGGGGTCAGAGGAGCCACGGAGATGCTCAGAGGGCTGGAGCAGCTCCCCTCTGGAGAGAGGCTGAGGGAGCTGGGCTGGGTCAGCCTGGAGCAGAGAAGGCTGTGGGGGGACCTCATTGCAGCCTGCCAGTCCCTGAAGGGAGATTATAAACAGGAGGGGAATCAGCTTGTTAAAAGGACAGACAATGGCAGGACAAGGGGGATGGATTAAAGCTGAAGGAGGGAAGGGTTAGATTGGATATTAGGGGGAAGTTCTTTGCAGAGAGAGTGGTGAGGGGCTGGAAGGGGCTGCCCAGAGAGGGGGTGGGTGCCCCGTGTCTGGGGGTGTCCAAGGCCAGGCTGGCTGGGGCCCTGTGCAACCTTGTGTAGCTCCAGGCCTGAGGTTGGTGTCCCTGCCTGTGGCAGGGGGTTGGAGCTCTATGATCCTTGGGGTCCCTCCCAACCCTTGCCATTCTGATTTCTTGACCACAGAAGAAACTTGGCTAGGTTTTTGATCATGACCACAGCAGAAAGGCACATCACTGTGTCCTGAAGAACTTAGGTGGTACTTGGGCTGGGAAGAGATGCTGCAGTGAACTTTGTAGTGCTTCTGTAGAGAAATGCTCTTTAGCAGCATGATGCATGACAGATCCTGTGGGAGTCATCCTGCCCTGCAAAATGCTTGTTCAACTAGGGAAGTACCCACTTTGATGCTTGCTGCCATCTCTGGGCAAGTAGTAAGACTAAATCCAGGGTTTGCAACCTGTGCCTGATGCTCAAAGATTATTGCACAGTACAACTGATGCACAGCACAATTGCTCAGCAACCACTGACCAATGCCCAGCCAGTTCCTGAGCTCTCCCCAGCCAATATATCTCCCAGTGTGTATGCTGATCATGACATCACACAGTATGGAATATCCCTTTAACTAGTTGGTGTTAGCTGTCCTGGCCGGGTCCCCTCCCAGTTCTTGTGTACCTCCTGAGGAAGGCTCATGCCTCCTCATTGACAGGGCTTGGGAAGTTGAGATGTCCTTGATTCAAACACTGGTGAGCAACAACTGAATGTTACAGATTCACAGATTCATAGGGTTGGAAGGGACCTCTGGAGATCATAGAATCACAGAGTGTTTTGGGTTGGAAGGGACCATAAAGCCCAACCCCCTGCCATGGGCAGGGACACCCTCACTAGCCCAGGGTGCCCCAAGCCCCATCCAACCTGGCCTTGAGCCCTGCCAGGGATCCAGGGGCTCCCACAGCCTCTCTGGGCACCCTGTGCCAGGGCCTTCCCACCCTCAGAGTACAGAATTCCTAATCTAAACCTGCTCTCTAGGCATCTCCCTGTGTCCTGTCCCTGCACTCCCTGGTGACCAGCCCCTCTCCCACATTCCTGCAGGACCCCTTTAAGGATTGGTAGGCTGCAGTTAGGTCTCCCCCAGAGCCTTCTCCAAGCTGAAGAAGCCCAACTCTCTCAGCCTGGCTTCACAGGAGAGGTGCTCCAGCCCCCTGATCATCTTCTAGACCTCCTCTGGACTTGCTCCAGCAGCTCTACATCTTTCCTGTACTGGGGACCCCAGAGCTGGACACAGCTCTGCAGGAGGGTCTCACAAGAGGAGAGCACAGCAGAGGGGCAGAATCACCTCCCTTGACCAGCTAACCATGCTGTTCTTGATGTAGCCCAAGACATGACTAGAAATCCTCTGCCAGAGCAGGATCACCAGGAGCACATTGCACAGGATGGCATCCAGATGGCTCTTGAATATCTCCAGAGAAGGGCACTCCATTAGCAGCTTATCAATGTTGTTATCATGATCAATCCAATCCAAGCACCGTGCAGGGTACTGGGAAGAAAACAGACTCTATCTGGGCTGAAACCAGGACAGTAAATAACAGTAACACAACACTGTCACCTGAAAACATTGCAGTAGCATGGCATTACATCCCAGAAGGCCTTGGTCCTCCTCAAGAAAGAACTTTGTAGGATTTGAGATAAGTTTGTCATGGATTTCAGGCATGATTTACTACTTCAGTGTTTTATTATTATTTCTGAGAAACTCATCTAGAACTCTATTAATTAAAACTCAGCCCAACACTTTGGGTCCATGTGATTTAGGAATTAGTGTGATTTTATCTCATTAATGCATTTATTGCAGTGCTCATGCTTTTAATTAAACATTAAGTCTCTCTAAGGTGAGGTTTATCATCCCATAATGCATCTGGGCTTTCCACTACTTGTCTAAATACACATTAGGGGCTGACAACCACTTTGGAGAAACCTTAATTGTGTTCTCACTGAAGTTTGATCATCAAAGGACTTGAGAAGGACCTGAGCCCAAAATGATCTTCCCACTGGTTCTGGTAGCCTTTGGAAGGCACCCAGCACATGGCATGGGAGTTGACAGCTGCTGGTCCTGCTTGCTTGCCATCCCAGGAAGAGGGCATACACATCAAAGGGGGCTGGCACAGGTCATGGCACCCTTGGGCTTTCCAGCCAGCTCCAGGCTCCATCTGACATGGTCAACTACACTTTTAAACAGCTACTGCACCTGTACTTGGGCACAGATTAAGGAGACCATAAAACTCAGATCTACCAAGATCTTCAATCCTCTGCTTCTCCTGTGAAACACTGAGAGATGGAGCCCCTGCTCCCGTGGTTCCAAGCAGTTGTCATTTCCCTGGAGACAAGGGGGTATCTTACAAGTACACACATATATGTATGGTGTATATACATATGTGCCTGTGTGTATATATCGTGTCCAGTGCTGGGCTCCCTGGGACAAACCAGCCAGGGATCTCCTGGAGAGAGTCCAGAGCAGGGCTATGAAGGGGATGAAGGGCCTGGAGCATCTCCCCTGCCAGGAAAGGCTGAGGGAGCTGGGGCTGTTCAGCCTGGAGAGAACAGACTGAGAGGGGATCTGATCACTGGGGATCAATAGCTGAAGGCTGGGACACAGGGGGACATGGGCAGCCTCTTCTCAGTGTCTGTGGGGACAGGACAAGGGGCCATGGCCTCAAGTTGGAGCACAGGGAGTTCCACCCCAATGTGGGGCAGAACTTCTTCCCAGTGAGGGTGAGGGAGCCCTGGGACAGGCTGCCCAGGGGGTGTGGAGTCTCCTTCTCTGGAGAGATTCCAGCCCTGCCCTGTCCTAGGGACCCTGCTTTGGCAGGGGGTGGGACCCCATGGGCTCTGGAGGGCCCTTCCCACCCCTGGGAGTCTGTGACTCATGTATGTGTGCTTGGGAAGGTATCCCTTTTTTGTGCATTGTTAGCACCTGAAGGACACCAGGTGGGCACACAAAGTGATATGTAGCAACTGAAAAGTGTGCTCTAAGGAAAGCATCCCTCCAGCCATCCTCAGCTGCATCTACCATCTTATAAATAATAGGGTTTGCCAGAGGGACACGTGTGTATTTATAGCAGGAGCAGAGGTGAGATCATCAGCCTGTGTCAATAAGCCATTTTCCTGTCACCAGATGGCAATGTAACGATGGTTCATCATTATTTTACCTTGATATGTCACTGCCAACTTGGAGTGGGTGTTTCTCTACAAACCCTCCCTGAAGGAGTTGTGGTTTCCTTCTTGTTTCCCTTGAACTCTGATGTTGCTGATGGCTTGATGTAAATAAATAGCTTTAAGGAGGAATCCAGTCCCCACCCCTGGGGGTGTTTAAGAGTCAGGGAGATGAGGTGCTCAGGGATCTGGTTTAGCACAGGTCAGGGATGGTTGGACTTGATGATCTTAAAAGGTCTTTTCCAACCTGGGGATTCTGTGAATTAAGGAAGGAGCTTGTGAGGGTGTCAGTCTCACAGGACCAAACCCCTCAGGTCAAGTAGAGAACTCTGTGGTTTGTTGTTAGTGGTAATATGTGAATTAGTTATTTCTGTTAAATGTATCCTGGCTGTGTAACAGAGGAGTTGGGCACCAATATGGATTGTTCATGGTACACAGAAGTCTAGAAAAGGGGAAGTTGATAAAAGTCAGGCTAAATACTCTGAAACTTGAGTTGTGTTTGCATTGTAGCTGCTCCTCAGAGGATTTGCCCTCCAGCCCCTTCCCCAGCCTGGTTGCCCTTCTCTGGACACACTCCAGCATCTCCATGTCCTTCTGATGGTGAGGATTCCCACTGATGCTGTCCATTGTGGCTCAGACACTTGCAGAAGAGCTGGACAAACACATCCCCTTTCCTGTTCCTTCCAACTTCTGGTTTTCTAATCCTGTCAGCCTAAGTGGTTTTGTCACCAAGCTGTTGGCATAGTAGGGAACTGGGATGTTTGATGGGGGGGTGAAGCAGACTGGGCAGTGGGAATAGCTAGGCTGAAATGTCTTTATTCCTGCTGGTAAGCTGACAGCCTCCAAAATGTCTGGGACCACATGAAACTCCATGCCAAGCTTTTTAGCTACTTAAAGATGTATGTTATGTGTACTTGCAAGCTTATTACTGGGTGAAGGTTTGCCTTGAGGGAACTTTATGTCCCAAAGTCCCCTTTGCCGATGATCCAGAGCTGGGAGGGGTGGCTGACAGGCAGGACACTGCGCTGCCACCCAGAGCCCTGGCCAGGCTGGAGAGCTGGGCAGGGAGAGACCAGATGGGATTCAACAACAGCAAGTGGAGAGTCTGGCACCTGGGGAGGAACAACCCCATGGATCAGGACAGGCTGGGGGTGACCTGCTGGAGAAGAGCTCTGTGGAGAAGGACCTGGGGGTGCTGGTGGGTGACAGGGTGGCCATGAGCCAGCAGTGTGCCCTGGGGCTGAGAGAGACAATGGGATCCTGGGGGGCATCAGGAGGAGTGTGGCCAGCAGGTCACAGGAGGGGATCCTCCCCCTCTGCTCTGCCCTGGTCAGGCCCCACCTGGAGTGTTGTGTCCAGTGCTGGGCTCCCTGGGATAAAAAGGACAGGGATCTCCTGGAGAGAGTCCAGAGAAGGGCTATGAAGATGATGAACGGCCTGGAGCATCTATCCTGTGAGGAAAGGCTGAGAGAGCTGGGGCTGTTCAGCCTGGAGAAGAGAAGAGAAGAGAAGACTGAGGGGGGACCTAATTAATGTCTATAATTATCTTAAGCATGGGGTGCAGGGGGAATTGGCCAGCCCCTTTTCAGTGTCTGTGGGGACAGGACAAGGGGCAATGGCTGCAAATTGGAGCACAGGAAGTTCCACACCAACATGGGGAGGAACTTTTCCCCAGTGAGGGTGAGGGAGCCCTGGGACAGGCTGCCCAGGGGGTGTGGAGTCTCCTTCTCTGGAGAGATTCCAGCCCCATCTGGATGCCTGTCTGTGCAGTATGAGCTGGGGAGCTGCTTTGGCAGGGGGGTTGGACCCCATGAGCTCTCGAGGTCCCTTCAACCCCTACAACTCTGTGATTCTGTGAAAGTACAAATGTGCCCTGTGTATTAGGTCATGTCATATTGAGTTGGGAGGGAATGGAGGGATGTACATGTAATACCAATTCCCCAAGCCTTAAAACTGGTGCTCTTTTTCGAACTGAAACAACTCTCAAGCTTACCTTCCTTTGGGGTTGGACCCAGTGATCTCTGAAGCTCCCTTCCAACCCCTACAAATTCTGTGATTGTGAACTATGTTTTTTTAATTGGAATTAGAAATCTAACTCATCAAACTAATATTCTGGGTATTCATTTCTGTCCTGTAAATGAAGTTTTATAGCTCTGAGGTTGGTTTTTTTTCCCCCTTTAAAATGAAATGCATGAAGCTGAGCTCCTGTGCTGGCTGCTGCTTGGGCAAGGTGTAGTCTCACAATAGCTCCAAGTATTATTTGTTCTGCAGGAGCCTGGATAGTGTTAAATCCCAGAGCTTTGAGTGATAAATCCCCTCATCTACAGTGCTGGAAGAAGCAGGATGCTCAGGAGGGTTACAAGGGGATATATAGCTGAGGGAGGATTGTCCTCTAGCTTTTTACAGAATTGTAGGGGTTGGAAGGGACCTCAAGACATCAAGTCCAACCCCCCTGAGGGGTGGTTTGGAGAGGTCTATGTTCATGGTCTATGTTCATGGATGGTCCCTTAAAACAGGTGGGTGGACACAGTCTTGTATCAGCTGGTGGGAGGGGGGAAGTGTATTTAAGTGCAAAAATAATCACAGCCCAAGACTTGTTTGCTTGGGAGGGTAAGGTAATACAAAGCCAGCCTGAAAGTCACTCATAAAGGACAGGATATTAAAGGCAGGGGTAGGAGAGGGGGCTGGCTATTAATCTGTGTGTCTGCCATGCCAAATGGTTCTTCTGTGATTTGGACAGCTTCCAGAAGAGATGTTCACTAGAGTGCAGGGCTTGGCCTATCTTCCCCCCAGCTCTCTGGTTTCTGGTGAGAGAGGAACTGTTAACTGGAGTGTAAATGGGACTGAACTGGGGCAGTTCAGGCAACACAGGGTGTTGGTGAATCCTTCTCCTAGTGAGACAGCTGTGCTCTCAAAGACAGGCCGTGGGAGAAGCCCTTACCCAAGTGACGACAGCGTGCAGTCTGCCCATAGATGCTTTTCCTCCAGCCTTGATGCTGTCACTCTCTGCAAAGGGCAGGCAGTTGAATCTGCTGAGCAGGAGGGGTGGAGCCCTGCATTGCCTTGTGTTGTCAACCACAGTGGTAACACCTCTCCTAAATGATATGTTGATGATCCAGAGCTGGGAGGGGTGGCTGACAGGCAGGACACTGCGCTGCCACCCAGAGCCCTGGCCAGGCTGGAGAGGTGGGGCTGCTCAGCCTGGAGAAGACTGAGGGGGGACCTGATCAATGTTTATCAATATCTTAAGTCTGGGGTGCAGGGGGAATTGGCCAGCCCCTTTTCAGTGTCTGTGGGGACAGGACAAGGGGCAATGGCTGCAAATTGGAGCACAGGAAGTTCCACACCAACATGGGGAGGAACTTTTCCCCAGTGAGGGTGAGGGAGCCCTGGGACAGGCTGCCCAGGGGGTGTGGAGTCTCCTTCTCTGGAGAGATTCCAGCCCCATCTGGATGCCTGTCTGTGCAGTATGAGCTGGGGAGCTGCTTTGGCAGGGGGGTTGGACCCCATGAGCTCTCGAGGTCCCTTCAACCCCTACAATTCTGTGATTCTAAATACCATCCGGAAGCAAGTGAAAGAACAGCCATAGTCCACGAATTCCTTTGCCCAGCTTGCATGTCCCACAGGTGTATCACAATGTGGAGCCTGAATGCAACTCTTAAAAACCTCTGACCTTCTGAAAACTTTTTCTGGGGGTTCTGCTGATGCAGGAACAACCTGGTATTAGAGCAGCAAACAGTTCATTAGCAGAGCTGTAGATTTACTGTGCCCGTGGTTAAGCATACAGAGAGTCAGAGGGATTCCTGCTTGCAGGCTACAGGGCAGGCAGGGCTGTGTCTACAGCAGCATCATCCTCTGAGGAGCAGCTGAGGGAGCTGGGGGTGTTGAGCCTGGAGAAGAGGAGGCTGAGGGGAGCCCTTCTCCCCATCCACCTCCCCTGCCCTGCCAGGAGGGTGCAGAGAGGTGGGGGATGGTCTCTTCAGCCAGGGGACAGGAGATGGGACGAGGGGCAATGGGCTCAAGCTGTGCCAGGGCAGGGGCAGCTCAGCTGGGAGGGCAAAGTTCTTCCCTGGCAGAGTTGTGGGGCTGTGGCACAGGCTGCCCAGGGAGGGGGCTGAGTCCCCACCCCTGGGGGTGTTTAACAGAGGGGAGATGAGGTGCTCAGGGAGATGGTTTAGCACAGGACAATGACAGTTGGACTTGATGATCTTAAAGGTCTTTCCCAACCTGGGGAGCCTGTGATTGCTGTTGGCTTTCAGGGACACCAATGAACAACCTGGGCAAGGTCACCATGGGGGTCTGCAATGGAATCAAAGGGTGGTTTCAGCCAACTCCTTGTCCAGCTGAAATGATGGGGGGGCTTTTCTGTCAGGCAATGAAAATTCCCATCCCCTGGAATGTGAACTTTGCAAGCAGTTGGAGATCACAAGGATCCTCTTCATTGTTACCCCTCTTTCTTATTTCCTTTGGGATTTTTTTTCTTGTCTTGGTTTGTTAGCTTTCAGGCATTTTGTATTTGTCATAAACCTGACAGGCAGAGAAAGGGGAAATTAAGATCTTGACAGCAAGGGCTTGTAAGGTCTAATTAGTTTGTTATTTCAGAAATCAGCAAAGATGCATCTCATTACAGGTGGTAAAAATAATCACAGTCATGTTATGTAGCATAGAGTGCTTCTTACCCAGGCAACTGAGTTGGTGTTGCCTTAATCTCTATCTTTCTAAAGCTGTACAGAGTTACCACATGGAATCCCAGACTGGTTTGGGTTGGAAGGGACCCCAAGGATCACAGAGCTCCAACCCCCTGCCACAGGCAGGGACACCAACCTCAGGCCTGGAGCTACACAAGGTTGCCCAGGGCCCCATCCAACCTGGCCTTCAACACCCCCAGGGATGATGGGGCACCCACCCCCTCTCTGGGCAGCCCCTTCCAGCCCCTCACCACTCTCTCTGTAAAGAACTTCCCCCCAATCTCTCCTCTCACCCTTCCCTCCTCCAGCATCACTCCAGCCCCCTTGTCCTGCCAGTCTCTGCCCTTGAACAAGCTGATTCCCCTCCTGTGTCTCTGCTCCCTTCAGGCACTGGCAGGCTGCAATGAGGTCCCCCCACAGCCTTCTCTGCTCCAGGCTGACCCAGCCCAGCTCCCTCAGCCTCTCTCCAGAGGGGAGCTGCTCCAGCCCTCTGAGCATCTCCGTGGCTCCTCTGACCCCTCTCCAACAGCCCCACATCTCTCTTGCATTGGGGGCCCCAGCTCTGGACACAGGATCCAGCTGGGGCCTCAGGAGGGCAGAGCAGAGAGGGACAATCCCCTCCCAGTCCTCCCTTAGCCTGGATATCTCCACAACTGTTTGTCAGGCAGATTTTGTGGCAGACATTGGTTATTTGAGGGATTTGGGATCAGAATGTCAGGTCTTGGCAGTCAACTCTGCTTGAAGTTAAGATGCAACAACAGTTGGGAGTCAAGTAGAGACCCTGTCCTGTTGGGGTAGAATGTGGTCTGAGCTGTGTGTGTGTGTTTAGGTCAGAGGGAGAGAGGTTTCACATCATCTCTGAGAAGTCTTTGCCCTTTGGGAGAGTGAGACTTGCCAAATTTGCTTTTGGGATCAAAGGGATTGGAAAGGGCAGTGATGTGCTCCTGCTCAAACTGGCTTCCTCTGGAATTTCTGGGGGCTGTTAGGTGAAGAAAGGGAAAAACCTTTGAACATCCCCCCAGTAGCTTGTGTGACCCAGAGACAGCAGGGATACAGCTTGCAGCATCCTGGTGCTTCAGATGAGCTGAGGGATCCATGTCCTTGGCACTCTGCAGGGTGGCTTCACGTACAGCTGGGACTTGTGCTTTGCTTCCCTCCCCTTCCTATCAGGGATCATATAAAAAATATCCTTTATAAAGCAAGTTTATAAATAATTTAATGTCAGATATAAAAAGCTTTTCCTTCCCCCCCCCTTTTTTTAAAAAACTGGCCCTTTTTTGTAAATCTGTCTGCATGAAAAATATCCCCAGCAAAGTTCCCAGAGTAAAGGCTTAAAGTTATTATTAGGCATATAAATTGACTGCTTTCTCATTTATATGCAGGGAAATTTCCTTAATTTATTAATCTGATTTGCATAGAAAATTACAGCCCTCATTGCAACAGAGAAACCTCATTTCAGGGAGGTTTTCCAAAGGAATACAAGGAATATTAAAAGGAATATAATGGAAATAGAGGTAAATAGGTATTTCTATTTTTTCTAATTCCCCCAAAAAAACCCTTTCTTTAAATGGGGGAAAAACTGAAATCAAATCAACAACTGTGTCTGTCACAAGAATCTAGAGCTTGTTTGAAAATTGCTTTCCCCCCATCCAGAGTTTGTTTTCTCATCTTTAATTCAGGCCAGAAGAGAAAAGACAATTGAACTTTAGTTTTTTAAGTTTGCAAGAGGGGAAATTAGCTTTGAGGAGCTGCCCTGTGGTAATGTAGGAAGACACTTAATTAACTGGAGCTTCGTTTAAAACTCTGCTGTAAATCTTCTCCAAATGAATCAAAGTCTCTGCTGAGTTATATCTTAGTCAGGTTTTACAGTCAAAAGGAGCTTAAATCAGTACATCCTGGCCCTGTGAGAGCTCTGCTGGTGCCTTCGTGTTCTCAGCAAGCTCATCTGCTCTTGGACTTGAAAGGCTTTTCCCTGGGTCCATTTTCACAGACTCACAGGGGTGGGAAGGGCCCTCCAGAGCCCATCAATCCAACCCCCTGCCAAAGCAGGGTCCCTAGGACAGGGCAGGGCTGGAATCTCTCCAGAGAAGGAGACTCCACACCCCCTGGGCAGCCTGTCCCAGGGCTCCCTCACCCTCACTGGCAAGAAGTTCTGCCCCACATTGGGGTGGAACTCCCTGGGCTCCAACTTGAGCCCATGGCCCCTTGTCCTGTCCCCACAGACACTGAGAAGAGGCTGCCCATGTCCCCCTGTGTCCCACACATTCCTTAGTACCTCTAGCAACAGCTGGCTTGTTGAGGCAGCACATAAGCTGCTGGAACAGGCTGCCCAGAGAGGGGGTGGATGCCCCATCCCTGGGGGTGTTGAAGGCCAGGTTGGCTGGGGCCCTGGGCAACCTTGTGTAGCTCCAGGCCTGAGGTTGGTGTCCCTGCCTGTGGCAGGGGGTTGGAGCTCTGTGATCCTTGGGGTCCCTTCCAACCCAGACCAGTCTGAGACACTCTGAAAAGCAGCTCACAATTAAACAGTATTCCAGTCAATTTGAGCTTGGGCAGATGAAGAACAGAAATGACAGTGAATTTCCTCCCTCCCACCCTCTATTTGTTCAGTTTTCCCAGAAATTACCCCCAACCAACCCACCTTTATTTGACTTTAAGGACTGTTTGGAGACACAGGGCTGCTGGAATCCTCTCTCCATTGTGATGTCCAGCTGAAGAAATCCTTCTCCCATCTCATTGAGGAGAAAAGGGAGAGCATCAGCCCACACACACCACAGATGTACAAGGGGGTAAATGAGGGGGAGGGGGGAAAGCAATGACAATTAAAGAGCATATGGTCAAAAATAAATCTGTACAGTAGTGCCAGTCCATATTAATCACAAGATTAAGAAAAATAGCAGATCCATACAAGTAGCATGCTAAATCTCCTAGCCCATTTACTAGCCTTCATATATCTGTATCTGTATGTTTATCAGGGTGTCTTCTATGATATACTGTACAAAGGGAGGGAGGATTTATAGGGTGCTTTGTGTAAATGGACCTGATAAAAACTGCAAAAAAAGGCACAATAAAACATTAACATCTGGAAAGACGTATGTCACTGGGACATCACATGGCAAATACACCTCTGAATGTCTGAAAGAACAATAGGATTCAAGCTTTATCTCAGCACTAGTGTAGCACACCAGGCTTTTTAGAAATCTGGGGTAAAATGGAGTCTCTAAGTTTTCATCTTGAGTTTAGCAGTGTGAGGAGGCTTCATTCCACATCATCCTTAACGTGGTGCTTTGTCAGAGTGTGACAGAGGCCATGAGCCAGCTGTGTGCCCCAGGGGCCAAGAAGGCCAATGGGGGGCATTAAAAAGAGAGTGTGGCCAGCAGGTCACAGGAGGGGATCCTCCCCCTCTGCTCTGCCCTGGTCAGGCCCCACCTGGAGTGTTGTGCCCAGTGCTGGGCTCCCTGGTGTAAAAAGGACAGGGATCTCCTGGAGAGAGTCCAGAGAAGGGCTACGAAGATGATGAAGGGCCTGGAGCATCTATCCTGTGAGGAAAGGCTGAGGGAGCTGGGGCTGTTCAGCCTGGAGAGAAGAGACTGAGAGGGGATCTGATCACTGGGGATCAATAGCTGAAGGCTGGGACACAGGGGGCCATGGGCAGCCTCTTCTCAGTGCCTGTGGGGACAGGACAAGGGGCCATGGCCTCAAGTTGGAGCCCAGGGAGTTCCACCCCAATGTGGGGCAGAACTTCTTGCCAGTGAGGGTGAGGGAGCCCTGGGACAGGCTGCCCAGGGGGTGTGGAGTCTCCTTCTCTGGAGAGATTCCAGCCCTGCCCTGTCCTAGGGACCCTGCTTTGGCAAGGGGTTGGACCCCATGGGCTCTGGAGGGCCCTTCCCACCCCGGGAGTCTGTGATATCCATAAACACAAGGGCAAGCATTCCTCTTAGAAAGCAGCAAGGCCCTCTAAGCTGTCTCAGCTTGTGACAGTTCATGTACACAGGGGGACATGGCCAGCCTCTTCTCAGTGTCTGTGGGGACAGAAACACTGTACACAGAGTGGTGCTAAGGCTTCCTGATGTTTCGATTTCCATTGCTGATATCAGAACACCTTCATCCTGACCAGAAACCTACACCACAAACAAGCTTTTCTTCATCTGGGTCTTGGTTTTGCCTTTATCACCCCCACAGCTCAGAGCTCCCAAGCTCTGTCCCCATTTCTCATTCACAGAAATAACCTTATCTAGAAGGAAATATAATGCATAGGCAAAATATTACCAGGAGTACAGAGTGTCCTTGTGCCTGTCACAGGCAATAGTCCTGCTCCATTTATAAGCTTGTTTCCATGTAGCAGTACATGCCAGGGTTGGTTTGTGCAGGACAGGAATGGGGCTGCTTCAGAAGCAGGGAGGATGCTACTGAGGTGCTTGTCAGAGACACACTTCATCCAACAGGGAAGATAATAGAATTGCTTTTTTTTTTCTTTTTCTTTAAATCAGCTCCTAAAATAGAGAACTTTTGGACTTGATGTTTCAATAGCTACAGAATTCTTTATCAGCCTCGTGGTTCACGTGATCTCACGCATCCATCGTGCAAGACAGACCATGGCTGTGCCTCTGTGAGCCAGCAGTGTGCCCTGGGGCTGAGAGAGACAATGGGATCCTGGGGGCATCAGGAGGAGTGTGGGCAGCAGGTCACAGGAGGGGATCCTCCCCCTCTGCTCTGCCCTGGTCAGGCCCCACCTGGAGTGTTGTGTCCAGTGCTGGGCTCCCTGGTGTAAAAAGGACAGGGATCTCCTGGAGAGAGTCCAGAGAAGGGCTAGGAAGATGATGAAGGGCCTGGAGCATCTATCCTGTGAGGAAAGGCTGAGAGAGCTGGGGCTGTTCAGCCTGGAGAGAAGAAGACTGAGGGGGGACCTGATCAATGTTTATCAATATCTTAAGCATGGGGTGCAGGGGGAATTGGCCAGCCCCTTTTCTGTGTCTGTGGGGACAGGACAAGGGGCAATGGCTGCAAATTGGAGCACAGGAAGTTCCACACCAACATGGGGAGGAACTTTTCCCCAGTGAGGGTGAGGGAGCCCTGGGACAGGCTGCCCAGGGGGTGTGGAGTCTCCTTCCCTGGAGAGATTCCAGCCCCATCTGGATGCTGACCTGTGAGCCCTGTCCTAGGGAGCCTGCTTTGGCAGGGGTTTGGACTCAATCTCTTGAGGTCCCTTCCAACCCCTATGATTCTAACGTGCTCTGAACCTCTTCAACATTACTTAAATTGCTCAAAAAGGAATCATGGTCTGGGTTGGAAGAGACCCAAAGGATCACAGAGCTCCAACCCCCTGCCACAGGCAGGGACACCAACCTCAGGCCTGGAGCTACACAAGGTTGCCCAGGGCCCCATCCAACCTGGCCTTGAACACCCCCAGGGATGGGGCACCCACCCTCTCTCTGGGCAGCCCCTTCCAGCCCCTCACCACTCTCTCTGCACAGAACTTCCCCCCAATCTCTCCTCTCACCCTTCCCTCCTCCAGCTTCACTCCATCCCCCTTGTCCTGCCAGTCTCTGCCCTTGAACAAGCTGATTCCCCTCCTGTGTCTCTGCTCCCTTCAGGGACTGGCAGGCTGCAGTGAGGACCCCCACAGCCTTCTCAGAAAGCAGTCATTACCCTGCTGAAGCTTTCTTAGGTGGACAGCCACTTTCTGCTGGTCAGCATCTCATTTTTCATGCCAAGTCTTCTGCTTCCTCCCCACCACATGATATGTGTGCAGCAGCCCTCCTAGATTTACTGTTTTGCATCTGAACGAGGAAGCAGCTGCTGATGCTGTGATGATGCATGCAATCTAAGGCTGCCAGGTTTTTATTCCTGTCTAGGGGGGTTTTTCTTTGGCTTCAACTGGGAAGGTTATTGGGCACGATCAGAGGTTTAGGATGAGCTGGGGACACAGTTAAAATACAGTTAATGCAATGCCTAGGTGCTCAAGAGGTTTGCAAGTGCTTTAAATATCCTGAACAAGGTCCTGATGTGGAGAGAAGGGATTTATTTTTTAATGATTTTTGTTTTCCTGGATGACTGACCTCATAGAAATGGTTTTGTTGAATGGAGGGTTTTGTGTGAGAGTTTCTGAGCAAGTATTCTTTTAAGATTGGAGCCTCAGTTTGTGTTTCAATGGTATAGAGACTGTAGCCAAAAAGACAGCTTTGGTGGACGCCTCTATTTGTGGCAGGCTGCACAAAACTTGGTGCTGATGAAGTAAATAATGATTTCATTAATGAGCTCACTGCAAATCAAGACCTGATATTCCTCCCTTGACTCAGCTCCCTCCCTGGGCAGCCTGTGCTGCAGGACCTGTTGCCCAGTCCAAGTGTTACCTGTGTGAGACTTTGTGAGCTTTAATTAATCCTAAAACAAAAGTTCTCATTGTGCAAAGAGGAGTGATGGCTAACTGAGCCTTGAAGCACAGATACATGGATCAGCAACTTTCACAGAACCACAAGGTTGGGAAAGACCTTTAAGATCAAGTCCAACCATCCCTGTCCTGTGCTAAACCAGATCCCTGAGCACTTCATCTCCCCTCTCTTAAACACCCCCAGGGGTGGGGACTCAGCCCCCTCCCTGGGCAGCCTGTGCCACAGCCCCACAACTCTGCCAGGGAAGAACTTTGCCCTCCCAGCTGAGCTGCCCCTGCCCTGGCACAGCTTGAGCCCATTGCCCCTCGTCCCATCTCCTGTCCCCTGGCTGAAGAGACCATCCCCCACCTCTCTGCACCCTCCTGGCAGGGCAGGGGAGGTGGATGGGGAGAAGGTCTCCCCTCAGCCTCCTCTTCTCCAGGCTCAACACCCCCAGCTCCCTCAGCTGCTCCTCAGAGGATTTGCCCTCCAGCCCCTTCCCCAGCCTGGTTGCCCTTCTCTGGACACACTCCAGCACCTCCATGTCCTTCTTGTGGTGAGGAGCCCAGAACTGGACCCAGCACTCGAGGTGCAGCCTCCCCAGATGAATTTGGTGCTTCATCAAGTATTTAGGACAGTGATCTTTTAATATGAAGCTGAAAGAAGGACTCTGGGTGTTACAGGGAGTAACAGGACGAGAGAAAGATCCAAAAAGCTTGGGAGTTTTTGTCACTTAAATTACAAATATTTTTCTTTTACAAAAACAGTTGGGACATGAATGCAAATAGAAGTTCCCATTTAAATAGCTAAAAAGGTCACTTGTATCCAGAGCATTGATCTGTCTGATTGTTTCTCCAGACACAGGTAGAAAAGCTCTTTAAGATCAAGTCCAACCATTCCTGTCCTATGCTAAACCATATCCCTGAGCACCTCATCTACCATCACTCAGTGCTCTGGCTCCACTGCACTGGATAGGAACCAGCAGGTCCTGGGTTGCTTTTCAATGTATTTCTGTCTCTGCTGTATGCATCAGCATGAGCAAGCATCCTCATTAAAAATTGTGGGCTACTCCAGAATGTTAACACATCATTAATATGCAAAGGTGCAGATATCTGTCTGTTGTTTTTATAATGCTATTCCATTTATATAGTGCTGGCACTTGAAGAATATGAGAGACTCCATTCCCAACTACAGCAACATCCTAAATAAAGCCACCAAGTTGCTGGGGAAGTAATGTGACAGCTTGCAGGAGTTCAGATCTCCCTGTTAACCAGCTGTTGAGTCCATCTCAAATATCTTTTACGTGTGCTCTGGCATCTCATGTACCTTCTCACCCTCCCCATTAAAGACTTCTCCTCCTCCCATTACAGTGCAGCTCTCCAGAGGCCCTGCCACTAGTGGCAAATGGGCTTCCTCACATCTTCCCAACTCTTTGCCCAGAAGTGCTATTTGCTTTGCTTGAGATTTGGGTGTAGTGCTAGTGGAAGGTGCCAGGCTTTGTGGCCTCAGGGAAATAAGGATCTCTCTTATCCACACAGAAAAGATGAAAACATGGGGCAAAGTAAAGTTCCCTAAGAGTCCTCTTTCTTCTTTCACAGTCCAGATCTCACTAAAATCAATGGAAAGGCATGAGCCACTTCAAATGTCCTAGTTTTAAGCTGAAGAAACTGCCTCTGATGGTGAATGGCTTATTAATCCTGTGTTTCTTTCTCAAATGGCCCCAAAATGTGGGCATCACTGGTGCAGACTCATGTCCAATAAATAGGGTACACGTTATGGTGACAAGCAGAGTTGCTGTGGTGACAAGCAGGGTCCCTCAAGGGTCTGTACTGGGGCCAGTGCTGTTTGGTATCTTTATTAATGATGTTGACAGCAGGATTGAGTGCACCCTCAGGAAATGTTTTGATGGCACCAAGATGAGCAGTGCAGTTGACATGCCAGAGGGATGGGATGCCATCCAGAGGGACCTGGACAGGATGGAGGAGTGGGCCAGGGGAACCTCATGAGGTGCAACAAAGCCAAGTGCAGGGTCCTGCACATGGGTCAGAACAATCCCCGTTATCCATACAGGTCAGGAGATGATGGGCTGGAGAGCAGCCCTGAGGAAAAGGACTTGGGGGGACTCGTGGGGGAGAAGCTGGACAGGAGCCACCAACGTGCATCTGCAGCCCAGCAGCCCAACCCCAGCCTGGGCTGCATCCCCAGCAGTGTGGGCAGCAGGTGGAGAGAGGGGATTCTGCCCCCTGCTCTGCTCTGGGGAGACCTCACCTGCAGTGCTGGGTCCAGCTCTGGAGCCCTCAGCACAAGGAGGACAGGGACCTGTTGGAGCAGGGCCAGGGGAGCCACAAAGATGATCCAAGGGCTGGAGCAGCTCTGCTGTGAGGCCAGGCTGGGAGAGCTGGGCTGGTTCAGCCTGGAGAAGAGAAGGCTCCAGGGAACCTTCTAGCAGCCTTCCAGTCCCTGAAAGGTGCCTGTAGGAAGCTGGGGAAGAACTGTTCCCAAGGGCAGGGAGTGATGGGATGAGGGGTGATGGGTTTAAACTGGAAAAGGGGAGATTTAGGTTGGGTATTGGAAGAAAGTTCTTCAATAGGAGGGTGGTGGATCACTGTCCCAGGGTGCCCAGAGAGGTGGTGGAGGCCCCATCCCTGGAGACATTCAAGCTCAGGCTGGATGGGGCTCTGAGTGCCCTGCTCTAGTGAAGATGTCCCTGCTCACTCCAGGGGGTTGGACTAGATGACCCCTATAGGTTCTTTCTAGCCAAACACATTGCATGATTTTATAAATATGACCTTTTCCTTAGGGGTGGGATAGCACAAGGAATGACATGAGCAGCTGCAGCAGGAGGACTGAACAGGACCTTGGCTTCCAAGCAGCTATTTCAGGAATAAAGCAGGTACTTGCTTCTGAGGGTGGATCCAGCAGCAGGGCTTTGGCCACTTGTACCTTCCACCTGCAATTCTATTGCCAGTAGAGGTTTAGAAATAGCAAAGTGGTCCTCTGCAGCTGCAAAGGGTGTTAGTACCAAAGGGTCTACAGGACGTTGGGGTCACAGACCCTGCCTAGCTTGACAATTTGAGCTCAGGCATGTGAGCACTAGTTTGACTTGGAGTGTGGAGGTGTAGAGTAAAATAAGAATGTTACTAGGCATGAGATATCTCAGGAGAAATATGGGACCTTGTCCTTGTACCTATGTGCATCCCAAGGATTCCAAGAAAGGAATAATAGGAGAGTTCTGTTCTGTTCTCTATGAGGCACCCTGTGCTTAGAATGGGCTGCATTAGCTTCTTTATTAGCATATGTTTAAGTCTCTTTTGGAGGGTTCAAATGCAAGGGGACAAATAGCACTACTCATTTCCTAGTCTCTGCAAGTGATTCAGACTGTTCTGAGGTGTATCAAAGGGGTTGGCCTCAATGATCTTTGTGGGTCCCTTCCAACTGAGTGTATCTATGACTCTCTGGTTGGACCTTAGTCTGAAACAGTTGGGTCCAGCCTCCCTGTGCAGCATGGAAATGAGGTGTCAGCCTCACATGTGACAGGAGTAATGTCCTGTTGCATAAATCCATGCTCAGGATTAGGCCTGTGTTTAAATGCACTGAGTAAGACCAACAAAGAATTGTCAGTCCAGAAGAGCAATGGAGTGATGGTGGGTCTTGTAGTCTTAGAAGTATGTTTTAGGGAGCAGAGACACAGGAGGGGAATCAGCTGGTTCAAGGGCAGAGCCTGGCAGGACAAGGGGGCTGGAGTGAAGCTGGAGGAGGGAAGGGTTAGAGGAGAGATTGGGGGGAAGTTCTGTGCAGAGAGAGTGGTGAGGGGCTGGAAGGGGCTGCCCAGAGAGGGGGTGGGTGCCCCATCCCTGGGGGTGTTCAGTGCCAGGTTGGCTGGGGCCCTGGGCAACCTTGTGTAGCTCCAGGCCTGAGGTTGGTGTCCCTGCCTGTGGCAGGGGGTTGGAGCTCTGTGCTCCTTGGGGTCCCTTCCAACCCAGACCAGTCTGGGATTCCATGATACTGTGTTGGTGGCAGTGATCATTGTGAAATATCAGTAAGTGCTCTATAATGGGCTGTATTTAAAAAGAACCCCACCAAAATAATAAGAACAATTAAAACCCAGACTTGTGGCAGTCTTTATAGGTACCTGCTTCCCAGAAGGGCTCATTGAAGCACCAGAAAGGTATGCAATCTACCATCATCTTATGAATCAGAACAACTTGATGTGCCACCCAGAAGCTCTTTTACTCAAGGAGTAAGACAGCTTGCTCTGAAAGAAGGTGTCTGGCTTCCTGCTTGGAATGAAATTAAATCAGCGCAGCAGTATGTGCTCTGTACATCTGCTGTGTAATCTGCTTTGCAAAATGCAGACAATCCAGAGCAAGGATGCAGATGCTCCACTACATGCAAAACTTAATGAGGATTATCCCAGTCTTTGATGGTGAAGGAAATCATGAGGCTCTCATTTCCACAATCCATCATGCCACCCAAGCCTTGCTGAGTGATACTTCATGATGGGCTGGGGAGAAAAAATATATACAAACTCATATGCTGGGGTTGCAAATCAATTCTGCAGCAAAGTGGAAATAACTCTTGTACCAATAAGCAGTGAGACCTATGAAAAAATACCCAGTTGCTGAATTTTCAACTTGCAGATAGCAAGTGAAGCCATCAATCATGTTAGAGAGCTTCCATTCTAGCCATGTTCTTAAAGACACACCAGATGAAATCAGGCAAGACCAGAATATACAAGGTGCTCCCCCCCCTCCTCCTCCTCTTTCTTATTTCCTCTTTGCTCCTTTCCAGAAGGTTGGATATGAGAAGGAACTCTTTTCTTTCTCTTTCCTCTCCACTTTTTAAAAGCAAACCTGTAGCCTGGCAAAAAACCCTGTGTATTGGTTAGGTTTGCTGTCAAAATGACTAATTAATTGCTTCACAAATGGCTATTAATCATACATTAATGAGATACTCTTTGGCAAATAGAGATTCTGTGGCTGTTCTCTCTCCTTGGTACCCCAAGCAGGCTAAAAGCATGCACAACTCAATTAATCTTACCACACTGCAGGGTGTTGGAAACTGCTCACCAGCTGAAGAGAAGCAAATAGCTGGGATGTTTCCACTGTCCATATTTCACTGGGTAAATTCAGAGGCACTTAATCATTCCTTCAGGCATTCTTTTGTTCCTTTCTGCCTTGTTATGTGTGTTTGAAGCATGAGAAAAGGCTCTGGTATATCCTGTTCCAAACCATGTGCTGCCTCTTGTTTTGCAAAAAAAACCCCACCCCACCCCAGTGATCATCTTGTGCTCAGCAAATGAGAACTGAAACCTGCTGGTCACACTCACTGAATCCCCAGGTTGGGAAAGACCTTTAAGATCAGCAAGTCCAACTGTCATTGTCCTGTGCTAAACCAGATCCCTGAGCACCTCATCTCCCCTCTGTTAAACACCCCCAGGGGTGGGGACTCAGCCCCCTCCCTGGGCAGCCTGTGCCACAGCCCCACAACTCTGCCAGGGAAGAACTTTGCCCTCCCAGCTGAGCTGCCCCTGCCCTGGCACAGCTTGAGCCCATTGCCCCTCGTCCCATCTCCTGTCCCCTGGCTGAAGAGACCATCCCCCACCTCTCTGCACCCTCCTGGCAGGGCAGGGGAGGTGGATGGGGAGAAGGTCTCCCCTCAGCCTCCTCTTCTCCAGGCTCAACACCCCCAGCTCCCTCAGCTGCTCCTCAGAGGATTTGCCCTCCAGCCCCTTCCCCAGCCTGGTTGCCCTTCTCTGGACACACTCCAGCACCTCCATGTCCTTCTGGGAGTGAGGGGCCCAGAACTGGACCCAGGTGGGCTTGGTGCTTCACTCTGAAACCTGTTGCTGACGTGGCTAATGGAGAGAGACCTCATTGGACACTTCTTTGGAGAACCCAGTTGAAGCTGAGGGAGAAGGGAGCTGTGGAAGAGGGTCAGGCCTGAGCTGTCTGGAGAAGGCTGCAGGACATCACCAGGGCTTGTTCCCTGAAGCAGGCAGCAAAGAGCTCAGACTGCTGGAAGGTTATTGCCCCACTGATTTCAGTGCAGTGCTGCTAAGAGTGCTCTGGCTGAGTGGCAGGACAGTGAGAGGCATGAAGAGGTATCTTGATGACCTCTCATCACTGCTTTCTTCTCTCCTTGTCCTTTCCATCACTGCCACAGGCTTTTCTGTTTCTGGCTGTCATTAATTCAGCCTTGGTGTTGGCAGGATAGGAAGGGATCAAGTCTCCTCATTCACAAGCCTTGATGCATGGCACTATTAAGGATGACATCTGCTAGTGACTCAGGTTTAGCTAGAGTAGGAACTGATGGATAGCTTCTTCAGTTCCTCCTGCTTAGAGGTAGAAAGGTTTGATCACTTAAAACCACACAAGCTCACATCCCTGCACTTCAAAACCATCTGCAAACTGGCCAGATGCTCAAACCAATACCAATGGAATTGGGTTTTTAGAAGCCACTGTCACTTGATGAACACTCTGAAAGCCAAAGAAGAGGTCTGTATTTCCAGTGCTTTCTACCACCATCACTTCATATGACCTTCTCTGGTTAGTTCAAGAGGCAAGTTCAAATACATCAGGAGATGGACTAATATTGGCTACAGCTCTCAGATTAAACTCACTGTCCAATTGATGAAATTTTAATTTACTTTGCTCTTGTCCTTTCCACAGGGTTACCTTTCCCTTTCACCCCACTGGGATTGTGTGGCTGTTAATTTTCTGAGAGAAATGTATTTGTTCTCTAAAGGCTACCCCAGTGTGTTTTCTTTTGGCAACAGGCTGATGAAAACAATAAATTATTCAAGCCAAGAATATCTAAAATGCTGACTCACTGCTGTGGGGTTGGTTTTTAGACCTTGTTTTCATTAACTTCTCCATTAATAGTCCAAATGTGCAGTTGGGATTGAAATGTCCTGTGAAATTGCCCTGCTCTCCTCAAATTGGGAAGCCCTCAGCCTCAAGTAACTGTCATGAAGTTCCTTGCTCTGGGAAATAAAATATGGTCTAGATTTGACAAGAAAAGATTAATCTGTAACCACTGGTTGCCACCCCTCCCTCCAAAACCAGCTCTAGCCTCAGGAAAGGTAGGAGTTGTTATTAAAGAAGGCATCAAAATTACCTTCTCCCAACTCTTGAGCTTTCTCTGTTTCACCTCTTTCATAATGAAAGCCAAGAAAGAAGTCCAGAGGACACACACAGCAAGTGCACTCTTGAGTCATTTCAGCTTTCTCATTCCTAAGGGAGACCTTACACTGCAGGTTAGCACCATCACAATACATTTGTTTTCATCTCTCCCAAGCTAGGCAGTGTAAAATATTAGAATCATAGAATCCCAGACTGGGCTGGACCCCAAGGAGCACAGAGCTCCAACCCCCTGCCACAGGCAGGGACACCAACCTCAGGCCTGGAGCTACACAAGGTTGCCCAGGGCCCCAGCCAACCTGGCCTTCAACACCCCCAGGGATGATGGGGCACCCACCCCCTCTCTGGGCAGCCCCTTCCAGCCCCTCACCACTCTTTCTGCAAAGAACTTCCCCCCAATCTCTCCTCTCACCCTTCCCTCCTCCAGCTTCACTCCATCCCCCTTGTCCTGCCAGGCTCTGCCCTTGAACAAGCTGATTCCCCTCCTGTGTCTCTGCTCCCTTCAGGGACTGGCAGGCTGCAATGAGGTCCCCCCACAGCCTTCTCTGCTCCAGGCTGACCCAGCCCAGCTCCCTCAGCCTCTCTCCAGAGGGGAGCTGCTCCAGCCCTCTGAGCATCTCCGTGGCTCCTCTGACCCCTCTCCAACAGCCCCACATCTCTCTTGCATTGGGGGTCCCAGCTCTGGACACAGGATCCAGCTGGGGCCTCAGGAGGGCAGAGCAGAGAGGGACAATCCCCTCCCTGTCCCTGCTGCCACCCCTCTGCTGATGGAGCCCAGGATCCCATCGCCCTTCCCAGCTGCCAGAGCCACTGCTGGCTCATGTTCAGTTTCTCATCCACTGTGACACCCAGGTCCTTCTCACAGGGCTGCTCCCCAGGAGCTCTTCTCCCAGTCTGTATCTATGGCTGGGATTCCTCTGACCCCATGGGCTCTGGAGGGCCCTTCCAAACCCTGTGCCCCTGTGAAGTGGTAATCCCAGTGGGGTTTTGATCAGAGCTTTGCTTAAATACTTTTTTTTCACCTGTATTTTTAATTAATGCTTTTTAAAATAGCTAATATTTATATCACAGAATTGTAGGAGGCCACAAAGGTGATTGGGAGCTGGAGCACCTCTCCTGTGAAGCCAGGCTGAGAGAGCTGGGCTGGGTCAGACTGGAGGCTCTGGGGTGACCTAATTGCAGCCTACCAATGCTTAAAGGGGTCCTGCAGGAAGGTGGGAGAGGGGCTGGTCCCCAGGGAGTGCAGGGACAGGACACAGGTGATGGTTCAAGCTGAACCAGGGCAGGGTTGGGTCAGACATGAGGAAGGAATTCTTTACTCTGAGGGTGGGGAGGCCCTGGCACAGGGTGCCCAGAGAGGCTGTGGGAGCCCCTGGATCCCTGGCAGGGCTCAAAGCCAGGTTGGGTTGGATGAGGTTTTGGGCACCCCAGTCTAGTGAGGTTGTCCATGCCCATGGCAGGGGTTTGGGACTAGGTGATCTTTGAGGTCCCTTCCAACCCAGACCATTCTATGATTCTCTAACTTTCCCTTAGCATTGTTGTTCAGAGCCCATCATGTCCCTATACAGGGCCCCAGAAGGTGGTAGTGTCCTAAGGTCCCTCCAAACACTAACAGCCATCCCCACCCCCCCAGATCCTGTTCACCCTGGAAGCCTCAGTCGATCTCTCTCAATTCTGTGATGTTCTGAATTTTAACTTTTCTGTCCCTGAAAAGCAGGTCTCCTAAAACCACCCCAGGCCTCTATCAACCCCTTGTGTAAATGCTTGGGGAAGCAAGAAGAGCTTAAAGCCTTTGTGTTTAACCCTGATTTATGAAAGGCCTTTCAAAGGCCATTGATATGAAAATGCCACTTGCCAAAGAGCCTGTGGGCCTTCACTGTTTGTTCATCCCCACACATTTCTGTAAGGGAGCAGGAGGAACCCACCCCTGTAAATCCCTTTAGAAGTAGGGCATGTTGTCCAACTTACTCCTGTGAGTCCCATCCATCCAGTGCTGGACACCCATGGCTCCTTACACCTAAGAAACTAAAAACTAGGGAACTAAAAACCTTACACCTAAGAAACTAAAAACTAAGGAACTAAAAACCTTACACCTAAGAAACTAAAAACCTTACACCTAAGAAACTAAAAACTAAGAAACCAAAAACCTTACACCTAAGAAACTAAAAATCCTTTGTTTTCTTTTTCAGAAGCCTTGTCCTGTTCTGAAAATGTGCAAGTTAAGAAGTCTGCAAGGTAAGGAGAGGCCTCTCTTTCCTTAAGTACTAGGTGCTCACTCCCTAAAGCAGTGCTGGAGTTGGGGGGAGCACCTTTCCCTGTATTCTTGTTGGTTGTGTTAGTGACAATTCAAAGCTAAACATGGCTATTGCTGTTTCAGTGTCACTCTGGGTAAGGTTCATAGCTAACAGTCCTGGAGAAACAGGCTGTCTGAACAGATATTAGCATTTCAAGGGATATTTTGACAGCCCATATCAAAGAATTTTGTTTCAGCTTCGTCCAGCTGTTTTTCTACCCTCTGGTTATGCTCATGAAGGCTGGTTGACTGTGAGGTTACCCACAGGACACTTCTTCAAGCTTTCTTACACACCTGCATTAGCCTATTTTCTGCAAGGTTCTGAAGCTGGAAAAATTAAGACAAGGTCCAAAGTCTGTGGAGCTGACTGTGTCTTGTAGACTCAGAGTGACAGAATAGTTTGGGTTGGAAGGGACCCCAAAGCCCTGCAATGGGCAGGGACACCCCCCTACTAGCCCAGGGTGCCCAAAGCCCCATCCAACCTGGTCTTGAGCCCTGCCAGGGATTCAGGGACAGCCCCAGTTTCTCTGGGCTCCCTGTGCCAGGGCCTCCCCACCCTCAGAGTACAGAATTTCTCTGTTCTATCCTCTCTTAGTTTAAGCCCATTACCCCTTGTCCTACCACTCAGTGCCTTTGTAAACAGCCCCTCTCCATCTTTCCCACAGCCCCTTCAGGTAGTGAAGGGCTCCTATCCAGCTCACTCCAGAGCCTTCTCCAGGCTGAACAAGCCCCACTGTCACAGCCTGGCTTGACAGGAGAGGTGCTCCAGCCCCATCTTTGTGGTTTCCTCTGGACTCACTCCAACAGCTCCATGTGTTTCCTGTACTGAGGACCCCAGAGCTGGCTGCAGCACTGCAGGGGGGGTCTCACCAGAGCAGAGCAGGGGGACAGAATCCCCCCCTTGACCTGCTGGCCACACTGGTTTTGATGCAGCCCAGGTCACAGGTAGCTTTCTGGGCTGTGAGCACACACTGCTGGCTCATGTTGAGTTTTTCAGTGATCAACATCCCCAAGTCCTCCTCCTCATGGCTGCCCTCAGGGCTGCCCTCAATCCATTCTCTACCCAGCCTGTAGTTGTGCTTGGGATTCATCTGATCCATGTGCAGGACCTTGCACTTGGTCTTGCTGAACTTCATGTGGGCCTCACAGGCTACCCCTCTATCCTTTCAAGGTCCCTCTGGATGGCATCCCTTCACTTCCAGCATATCAACTGGATTTGTTGTCATTGGCAAACTTGCTGAGGGTACATTCTATCCCAGATGTTAAGCAGTGCTGGCCCTGGTACTGACCACTAAGGAACACCACCCATCACTGATCTTGACTGGAACATTGAGTCATTGACCACACCTCTGACTCTGACTGTCTGGACAGTTCCTTATCCACCAAATGGTCCAACTGTTGAATCCATGTCTCTCCAACTTAAGAGACAAGGATGTTGTGTGACAGGGTGCCAAATGCTCTGCACAAATGGAGGAAATGAATGGTTGAACAAATAAGGAAGGAGGAGGAGTAGGTTGAGTTTTCTGGAGGGTTCAGTTCCTACTTTGCCTCCATAATGAGGCAGAGTTTTGAAAGCACTCAGCTCCCTACAGTTCATATGGAGAATAAAGAGATCTCTTGGGAGTCAAGCTTCATGGAAAAGCTGTCCTCTTAAATTAGATATGGGAGAAATTGGGAGCTGTAGCTTAGAACTCTTACTAATTTCAGCAGCAGCCGTTTTAAGCCACTTTATCCCAGGTCAGCTCCTTCTTCTGAAGAAAAACAGCTATATTATGTCCCACTTGGCCTTGATGGACCTCTAAAGTACTCCTCTTGAGTAGGAATGAGAAAGCTCATTTGTCATTTATTTCCCAGTGTGGCTACAGGGAGCTTGGTAGAGGAAGAGTAGCTTTTTGCCCCTCTCCAGTCTCCTTGGAGTCCATGTCCAAGGAGAACCCACCATATTTGATATTCATATTGGTGAGCATCTGGCAGGGGAGGAAAGGTCCTTTGTCATGAAATGATTCAATCTTATTGCAGCATTTTGATATCTAAGGCCTGACTGTGCTGCAAGTGACTTAGATGTGTGTTGTGTGGCCTAAGCACTTCTGGCCAGCTATCTGCATCTTCGGTGAGCTAAAAATTGAAAGCCAGTCTCCCTTAGTGGAACCAGCATTGAATAAACAACCATCAGCCTGTACTCCAGCCACATCTACATTCCTGGGAAAGCCAGTGAGGAATCAGTGCCTCCTCATTTGATAACAACCCCAATTACACACTGAGATTGCTCCAGCTTTCTTGGCTTTTCCTTGGCTTTCCTCCCCCTCCCCTTTTCCAGCTGGGGGGGGAGGGAGAAGGGGGAGTTTGTTATAAAAAGGTCAAACACATAACTTTGCAGCTTTCAGCCGTCTCTATTCTTTTCTTTTGCAATTCTTCTCTCTGATTAAACTTCCAGATAAGTCCAGGCACTGTTGCCCAGCCCTTCACATTGAATGATTTTACACATCACTTGCTCTTGGCACTGCTCACAGGCCTGCCATCTCCACTGCAGCCTGGGATCTTCTCCTCTAAATGTTTGACATCCCCCAGCATTTCTCTTTTGCTCTCAGATGCCTTTTTTTATCTTGTGAGGTTTGGAGAGGGGAAATGATGGTGGACAACCCTGAGACGAATTACCTAATACCCAAGGATTTTCTTTCTCAGCTCTTCTAACAGAAGAAAATTCCTCCCTTCCTACTTAGATTTTTCTTATAAAAAGGCAAAAAAAACCCCTCACCAAAACCTACAACTGGTCCTAGGTCCAGATCTCTGCCCCACCAATGAATGCTTCAGTCATTCAGCCTGGAGCAGAGAAGGCTGTGGGGGGACCTCATTGCAGCCTGCCAGTCCCTGAAGGGAGCAGAGACACAGGAGGGGAATCAGCTTGTTCAAGGGCAGAGACTGGCAGGACATGGGGGCTGGAGTGAAGCTGGAGGAGGGAAGGGTTAGATTGAATATTAGGGGGAAGTTTTTTACAGAGAGAGTGGTGAGGGGCTGGAAGGGGCTGCCCAGAGAAGTAGTGGGTACCCCGTCCCTGGGGGTGTTGAAGGCCAGGTTGGCTGGGGCCCTGGGCAACCTTGTGTAGCTCCAGGCCTGAGGTTGGTGTCCCTGCCTGTGGCAGGGGGTTGGATCTCTGTGCTCCTTGGGGGTCCCTTCCAACCCATGTCATTCTATGATTCTATGATTCGAAAACTGAACAAGCAGCCTTCCTCAGAGGATACAGCCTGGGAAGGGCTGCCGAGGGAGGGGTCTGAGTCCCCACCCCTAGATGTATTTAAAAGATGGGGAGATGAGTCACTCAGGGATATGGTTTAGCACAGGACAGGAATGGTTGGACTCGATCTTAAAGGTCTTTTCCAACCCTGTGTGATTCTGTGATGTTATATGGAAGCAAACTGGTTAGGCCAACATTTTTCCCCTGGGTTTTTCTTTGCTTTTCCTCTGTTCTGTTTTGTTTTGTTTTCCCTCCTCCTTCTAAATGGGAATATGCAGTTTCTACCTTAGTATTCAGTGGGGTTTTTAGAGATGTGCTGACTCAAGAGTGGAGTGAGGAAGGCAGAGAGAGAACTGCTGTTGATCGTGTCACCCGAGGAAAAGGAATTGACAGTAAATTGGTAGAAATTGAGAGTAAAACTCCATTCTCTTTGAGCAGATGTGGCTTAAACAAAAAGGGATGGAAAGAAAACTGTGCATGTTTACCTTTTTGAACTTGTCTATTGAATTCTGTGGATGTAAAACAATAAATATATCAAAGCTTCTAGAGAAAAGAAGTCAAGGGCCCCTCACAGCTTTTAAATGTAGTAATGTGTTGTCCAGCAGGGAGCAACACTCAATTCAATATATGAATGTTAGGTGAAGCCAGGAAGCCATTTTATTAGGTGAAATCACCCAGATTTTAGACCTTTCTTACTGCAAACGTGGCAAGCTAAAAACCTGCTCATTGGTTACACACACTGTTCACACCATATTGATTGGTTAGTAATTATAACAAGCTCTGATAAACCTATCTTATAGCTAAACATCCTTATTTTATCTTTAATACCTAAAAGCATCCCCACACCTGCTGTTTTGACCCTCTTGTTATGGTTGGTTCCTAACATGTTCTGTTACTCCCAAAAACCTTCCCATAACTGCTGCTTGGTTTAGGGCAGCCTGTACCCCTGTCACCAAGGCTGCTGTGCTTTGGGAATGTGATTATTAGGATCCTCTCAGCATGAGGAACTTTTCTCATGGGAATAGGAGAATATTATCAGGGCCTAAATCCTGGGAGAAGAGAGCTAGGCCTCACGCAGGCCTGCTGTCTTCCCCGACATAGTAACCCCCAGCTTAGGAAGTAGGGAAGACAAGCTTGGCTGATGGTCATGTGTACAAAATCACAGAGTCACACTGAAATAATTCAGTACTTTTGGTTTCTTTACTCTTCCCTGAACCTTTTGCTGCCATGGGCAGGGACACCTCTCACCAGACCAGACTGCTCAAGGCCCCATCCAACCTGGCCTTGAACACCTCCAGGGAGGGGGCAGCCACTACCTCCTTGGGTACCCTGTGCCAGGGCATCACCATCCTTGTAGGGAAGAATTTCATCCAAATATCCAACCTAAATCTACCCCCTTCCAATTTAAAACCATTTCCCTTTGTCCTATCACTCCAGGCCATTCTAAAAAGTCCCTCCCCAGCTTTCCTGTAGGCCCTTTCAGGGACTGGAAGGTCTCTATACAATCTCCCTGGAGCCTTCTCTTCTCCAGGCTCAACAACCCCAACTCTCAGCCTGGCTTCGCAGCAGAGGTGCTTCAGCACTCTAATCATCTTCATGGGCTCCTCTGGCTCTGTTCCAACAGCACCATGTCCTTCTTGTCTAACAACAAAACAATGCCTGCTGGACAGAGAGGAATCCATGATGGGGATAAGATGCTCTCAAACTCATCCAGTTTCTTGCCCCTGCTACCTGTGTGTATTTATATATATGAATAGCCAGAAGGAAATACAGACAGGTATTTGGAAATCATGGGAAGAGTCTTTTAAGTCATTGAGGTTCATGATTTACTCCATCATGCTTTGTGTTTGCCTCTTTTTTGGATGTTCATGTCACCTGTACTACTCATGGTGATTCTCAGGTGTCCAAACAATAAAATAATTTACTGCAGTAGTAGTTTATTGCTGAAGAAGACTTTATAGAGTGGGTTGTGTGCTGTAGGCCTTCCCTAACCATGTGTTTCTGACTGCTGAGGGGGTAGAATAAAGGTAAATGCTGAGTTACCTTTGGGGAACATGCTGCTAATGAGTAAAAGCAAACAGTTTATTGACTAGCTAATGAAAGGTTGATTTCTCAATTAAAGAGATTATATTTAAAAATCGCTATCATCTTCACTACCTACATACCAGGACTTGTTTTTGGGGTCCTGCTTTGGTCTCCTATCAGCCAATGATATCATGAACATGCTAGTTACTCATTCTTCTTCTTCTCCTAGTCTTCACCTGGTTTGTGTAGCTGTGATATCTTTTACTCCAGCAAGAGTAGAATGAGAAACTTGGACCATGACAAGTAAAGAAAGATGGACCATGACAAGTAAAGAAAGAGGAAACTGACCTTGAATTTTTTAAAATAGTGTTTAAAATGTATGGAAATGTGTTTTATGGAAGAAAGGCTAGAGACTGTATGCTCAAGGTTTGAAATAGTTGCTCTGATGGGATGGTTTGCATTGCAAGGGATCTCTACCACTCAGAAATAATTAACATTTACTAAATAATATTGGAATTAAGAGTATGACTTTCAGGGGCACCAGTTCATCAGCATTATGCACTCTGTCTTCTCTGTGGAGTTTGTAATAGCAATTACTACAGTAGTTCATTGCCCTTTGTAATAGAATCTCTTTGTGTCTCTGTAGGGATTACAGCAGCTCTGCAGAATCACCCCATTCATAGATGCTGTGAACTCAATTGCTTGCTTTCTGGAGTTTACAATAGCAAAGACTATAGAGATGGCTTCTTCATAACCACCATGCTTGTTCTGACCTCTGAAATGGGACTTTAGGAAGGGCTGTGTGTAAAATAATAGTGTGGCCAGCAGGTCTGGGGAGGGGATTGTGCCCCTGTACTTGGCATTGGTGAGGCTGCACCTCAAGTGCTGGGTCCACTTCTGGGCTCTTCTTTCTGTTGAGTCATCTACCCCCTGTGCTTTGCTCTGAAACATCATAGAAGCTGTGATTAACCAGTTATGCCATTTCTAGCCTGTATCTTTCAATGCCACTCATGGAAAGAAGGCATGTTTCTTCATTCACTGCCTCTGATTTAGTTTCATTAATACAGAAGACTAAACCAGTATTATATTGTACTTCCCAGTGTGAACCACAGCTTCAGGTCATTGCTATTTGAATGTGGTATGATACAGCTGGTAAGAGGGCTGTCTATTGTACCTCCTTTGACTGGTCTTAATGGTAGTTACACCAAATGCCTTGTAAAAAGCAATTTATAGTGGTTTCTACTGGGGTGGCAAACAACCAGGCTGAGAAAAAGCTCAGTCTAGCCTGCAGGAAATAAATCTCCACTGATATTTCCTTTGATGGTTAAGGATCCTTGAAGCAATGTGTTTATAAGTATCTCAAGGATGGGACACAGGGGGACATGGCCAGCCTCTGCTCAGTGGCTGTGGGGACAGGACAAGGGGCCATGGCCTCAAGTTGGAGCACAGGGAGTTCCACCCCAATGTGGGGCAGAACTTCTTCCCAGTGAGGGTGAGGGAGCCCTGGGACAGGCTGCCCAGGGGGTGTGGAGTCTCCTTCTCTGGAGAGATTCCAGCCCTGCCCTGTCCTAGGGACCCTGCTTTGGCAGGGGGTTGGATCCCATGGGCTCTGGAGGGCCCTTCCAACCCCTGTGAGTCTGGGATTCTGTGAAATGCTTACACTACTGAAGTGAAAAATTCCCCTGAAGTTGGGACTAGAGCTCTGTCTGGCTCATTTTTAGTATGAATCCTCATACTAAAAAGCCTAATACTGACTGACCTTTTTGTCAGTGTCATAAGTCACATAATACTCTTTGTCCTTTGTAAATGGAGAAACTTAAACCCTAAAATTCAGTTTCTTGCTCAAATTCTCAGTGACAATGAACTTTAAGTTAACCTTCCACTTATAAGTGAAGGTGAAAACCTGACTGTGTGGGCTTTTTCTTTGAAGCAAAGTGAGAAGGATGTAAGAATGGCCAAAATAGCTTGCTTTTTAAAATTTATTTTCATTTAAGCTCACGTGAATAGTTGTGGAAAGTGGTGTGAATCACTTCCCTGGCTGTAGCTCAGAAATGCATTTCTGGATTCTTACCTTTGCACATACAAAATAAGGGAAGATTTGGCACTTTTTCCAATCAAGTAACTCTTCTTGCAGCAGATTAAGTGTTGTGTGGCTGGAAACATTTCTTGCCCTTGCGTTGGATTACTCTGGACCCCTTCTGAATGAATGCCCTATCTAATAAACACCATGGTAGTTCTAGGGAAGAAAGACAGACTTGTGCTTAATGTCCAGAACCTTAATGAGTCTTTGAGCATTGGCAGGTTTGCCTCATCATTTGAGTTCCATGAGAGGGCTTCAGACCTGTCCTGCTGTTGCTTGGCTCAGTGCCTTCACCCCAGGGGCATAAGAGAGAATCAAATTTGGTTTTCATGTTGCAGCTAGCTGGGTGTTCTTCCTTTAATGGAGCAAAGTCTTTCTATCCTGTGAGGAAAGGCTGAGAGAGCTGGGGCTGTTCAGCCTGGAGAAGACTGAGGGGGGAACCTAATCAATGTCTATCAATATCTTAAGTCTGGGGTGCAGGGGGAATTGGCCAGCCCCTTTTCTGTGTCTGTGGGGACAGGACAAGGGGCAATGGCTGCAAATTGGAGCACAGGAAGTTCCACACCAACATGGGGAGGAACTTTTCCCCAGTGAGGGTGAGGGAGCCCTGGGACAGGCTGCCCAGGGGGTGTGGAGTCTCCTTCTCTGGAGAGATTCCAGCCCCATCTGGATGCCTGTCTGTGCAGTATGAGCTGGGGAGCTGCTTTGGCAGGGGGGTTGGACCCCAGGAGCTCTTGAGGTCCCTTCCAACCCCTACAGCTCTGTGATTCTGTAATAGTTCATTAATTGGAAGTCTCCAGTGGCAGTGTCCATCAGCTGACTCTTGCCACTTGGCTGAAGCAAGGTTGGTGCAATCAGATCCAGGACACCTGAGATGTGGTGAGTTAAAAGGATTGCCACGTAGAGATGGGAGAGTTTGGGGAGCAGGACTGTAACAGGAGGTTAGAGACCACTGACGTTTCCTCCTAAGGAAAGGTGAGAAGTGAAGAGCAAATTAACTTAAATTATTGGGTTTTGATTTGGCTATCTAAACAGCTTCTCTCTCCTGGGATGGATGTTCTGAGAGATACCATATTGCACATTATTTAAGTGACCTCTGTCTCTCCCAGGTTTATTTTTATGGGGAAGATGGTTTGAATGAGAATTTCTTGTTACTCTTTTAGCATCATCATAACCAGCACACCCTTACATCCTTATACTTCAGTGACAGCATTTCATAAGAAACTTGAAAAGCAAATATTTCCTCCACTCAAAATGAGTTGATTATTTCACTTGTCACATGCAGCTGTGTGTCATTTACTGTTTGAATGACTTTGCGTCCTGACCCATGTGAAGATGGCCCAGAATGAAATGAACAGAAGAAAGTCTTCTCTTTTTCTTCCTTATTGTTCTCCTCTGAATGAACCTCTAGCAAGAAATAAGGATTTTCCCAGAGGTGGTAAGAATGGTGATTTTTCAATCTGCTCTGCCAATGTTAGAAGAGATTATACAGGGAAAACAGAGGCTTTTGTCTTTAGTAGATCATGTGAAAATATTTACTGGAGATGATAATGTTACCCAGGGGAAGCTGACAACAACTTGAACATAAAATGCAGCAACTGGGAGATCCCAGCCTGTCACATTATACTGAGCACGTGAAAGCTTCAGTCACACTGTTTGAGAACACTGGGGTTTGAATGGAACTTGAGCATCAGAAGGCTCCTCCTGACCTTACCTCTTTCTAACTGCTTGCTGACACTGGTAATTTGATTGCCAGTGGTGAATGAGTGTGCCTCTTCAAATAGCCCTGTCTTAATATCAAAGTAAGATTTGCAGAGAGGGATTATCAATTATTAAAGGAACAGAGATAATTATGTGTACCTGGATCCTTATGGCCACAGTGACTGGGTCAGGGAGTCTAGTCAAAGATGCTACTTGTCTCCAGAAGTTCTTCCTCTCTGGGTTGATCAACCACTTTGGTTAGCCAGTCCTACCTGCTCCTTAGGCCTGTGAGACTGGTAGAGATGGATGGTGGCTAGTGCAGCAGCAGGGTGGCTACCTGCCAGGTGTGAAAGCAGGTTTTCTGAAGCAGCAGCAGCAGCAGGCTCTGGGTTAGGCTAGTCCATCACAGTTTGTGTAATTCTTGGATGTGGGACTCCATGGTTGAGTGTAATCCCTCTTTCCACTCAGCTAAGCAACACCTTGTTTCAACTTGGTGGTGGTTTTGTCAGGAGAGGTGACAGGTGATGGATTCTCAGTTCACTTTGACCACGTGTCTTTATGGCTGGGTGCTTGATTATTCTCTCAACCAGCTTTTCTTGGGATAACCTTACAGTCAGCACTAAAATGTGAGCTGGGCAGATAGTTTTGAATAATCAGGTTCTTTTCTTCTGTGAAGAAAGAACTTTATTGTCTCCTAATGCTAATCAATGTAAAAATGGTCTCAGGCTTCACTTAGTGTCCAGTTCTGGGCTCCTCACTGCAAGAAGGACATGGAGGTGCTGGAGTGTGTCCAGAGAAGGGCAACCAGGCTGGGGAAGGGGCTGGAGGGCAAATCCTCTGAGGAGCAGCTGAGGGAGCTGGGGGTGTTGAGCCTGGAGAAGAGGAGGCTGAGGGGAGACCTTCTCCCCATCCACCTCCCCTGCCCTGCCAGGAGGGTGCAGAGAGGTGGGGGATGGTCTCTTCAGCCAGGGGACAGGAGATGGGACGAGGGGCAATGGGCTCAAGCTGTGCCAGGGCAGGGGCAGCTCAGCTGGGAGGGCAAAGTTCTTCCCTGGCAGAGTTGTGGGGCTGTGGCACAGGCTGCCCAGGGAGGGGGCTGAGTCCCCACCCCTGGGGGTGTTTAACAGAGGGGAGATGAGGTGCTCAGGGATCTGGTTTAGCACAGGACAGGGATGGTTGGACTTGATGGTCTTAAAGGTCTTTCCCAACCCTGTTGTTCAGTGATTAATTTTCAGACTTGTTTCATGTTATTTCCATAGCTACACAGAATTCAGCAGGTTCTGCAGTGGTTTGAAATATAAAAAGAAAAACCCATCACCTTAATTCGATTCCTTTTGTCCTAAAAACACTTTTGGGGGCTGAATTCAGCTTTCAGGCTTTGTAAATGTCCCTGTGTGTAAATGAGATCATATATAAACATCAACTAACACTTCAAAATTTGGAATGGGTTTGGATTTCCAGCCTCCCAAAGGTTAGGCTTAACTAAACCAGAGGACTGTCTTAGGACCCTCTCTGTTTTATCCCACACATGCATTGTAAGGCCAAATTTAGGATGTAAATTTAATCCCAGAGGATTGAACTCATCACTTGAGGGGGAAAAAAAAAAACACTTCACCACCCAACATTTGTTAAAAATGCTTTTTGATAGATAGCCCTTGGCCTTCAGCAGCTTCTGTTCAACAACTGTTATTCTTCTCTCACAACTGCTACAGCAGCATGGAGATCAACTCTGCTGTCTCCTGTGCCTTTCCCAGTCCTCACACTGCAAACAGCAAGTGGAAATCAGCATCACAAAAAGCATGTTCCTTGTCTGTTAGCTAAAGTTGCATGAACAACCCTGTGTGATGTTTGCAACTCAAGCATGGCTAAAAATGAGAGGTGAGGAGACTTTTCATGGTCACTTTGCCATTGAAAAGGGAAAATAATTACTGAAAAAATAATATTTCCACTGACAGTACAGGGTAATTAGTTTCCCAGGGAGAAGATGTTGGTAGCAAGGGGCTTTACACAGGGAGCCTTTGTCATTTTATGGATGCTCATCTATCAACTGTCAGGTTGTTTCAAAAGAACTCTGGTCATAATGTTTTCCCTCTGCACCTTTCCCATCATGGTGGCCCAAATTTGCCTGAATAACCATCAGTCTTCCTGTTTGCCCAGTCTGGGTGGTTACAATGAGTCAGGAGGTAGCAGTGTTGCTGTGGCTGCACAGCATGGGGCTTTTGTTGGGGAGAGCATGTAGCTGTGTTATCAGGGCTTTGATACAGAGGATGGGCTGGGTGGACACACACTTTGCTTTTTCAGGCAAGGTGGGCTTAGCAAATTGAGTGGGGGCTTCTTCCCTAGGTGGAAAAAGCAGGGGAAAGGCCTGAACATGGTTTTTACATGAGAGAATGTCCTCCTTGGTTTGAATGTGTTGATTAAAACATGTACCATGAATCATAGAATCATAGCATGGCATGGGTTGGGAGGGACCCCAAGGATCATAGAGCTCCAACCCCCCTGCCACAGGCAGGGACACCAACCTCAGGCCTGGAGCTACACAAGGTTGCCTAACATCCGACCTGAATCTTCCCTTTTCTAGTTTAAAACCATCACCTCTGGTCCTAGTGCTCCATGGCCTTAATTCACTGACAACTGCAGCAAAAAAGGGTGAAAAAGTGACTTGAAAATCAGGGAGTCAGAGGATGAGACACCTAAACCAAAAGAATTTGTCTTAAATAGCACCAATATCCCAGAATCATAGGGGTTGGAAGAGCCCTCCAGGGCCCATGGGGTCCAACCCCCTGCCAAAGCAGGGTCCCTAGGACAGGGCAGGGCTGGAATCTCTCCAGAGAAGGAGACTCCAAATATTACTGCCTTTCTTTAACAAGACAGGCAGGTTTGTATTTCAGATTGCTTGTGTATTCAGCCTCTAATATTTTTTTTTCAGTTTAATAAATGAATTGGCTGCACAGAGATCCCTAAAAAAATGACAAACATGAATTTCTAAGCCTTTTACTGGGTGTCACTAAATAAATGGGAAAAAAATCAAGCCCAAAGACCTCTAACTCTCTTCAATTTCTCCTTGTGTTGCTCAGTGACACTTAAGAGTAGCTGCAAATGCTCTCTTGATGGAGTCAGATTGCTTCTTTATTAATTCCATTCATAAATACACCCTGGGTGTCCAGTGGAGCACTTAAAACCCTGATAATCAAAAGCTTATTGTGTGTTTGAGAAGCTTGAAAGGGGAAACTGAAGTAAATACCAAGGGAGAACAGAATAAAGTTGGAGTTTTCCTTTCTAAGGCAGCAGGAGGTCGTCTAAAGTATAATGTTATGCACAAGCTTTACCATTGAGGCTGGGATGGGGAGGGTGTGGGGGGTGTGGATGTGCCCAATTACAGTAGTAAAATCAGCATGCCATGCTTAATTAATCCAGCACTCTGCAGATGGCAGTCCCAGGGCAGCATTACCAGTTATCTGATGGCTTCTCTCTGTGGGAGATGTAGAGGACTTGTACCTTTATTTCAGGTCTGTATTTAACTCCATCCCACTCAAATAACACAAGGCAGAATTGGTGTGAAAGCAATACAAATAGAGGCTATTTCTTTCTTCAGCCCTGTATTTTTCTAAAGCAAAACTGTTGACTTTAAGGAACGTTTTCTGGGGTGGAATTTGGTTGCTGGTGTGCTGCATTCATAAGGCTCTCCTATCAGTTAGTGGGTGCACATGAGGAGTGGAAGGGTGGTGTTTGCACTCCAGTGAAGACCTGGGGGTTATCAGTTGGTGGGTGCACATGAAGAGTAGAAGGGTGGTGAAGTCCTGAGGGTTATCAGTTGGTGGGTGCACATGAGGAGTAGAAGGGTGGTGTTTTCACTCCAGTGAAGACCTGGGGGTTATCAGTTAGTGGGTGCACAGGAAGAGTGGAAGGGTGGTGAAGTCCTGGGGATTATCAGTTAGTGGGTGCACATGAGGAGTGGAAGGATGGTGTTTGCACTCCAGTGAAGTCCTGGGGGTTATCAGTTGGTGGGTGCACAGGAAGAGTGGAAGGGTGGTGAAGTCTTGGGGGTTATCAGTTAGTGGGTGCACAGGGGGAGTGGAAGGGTGGTGTTTTCCCTCCAGTGAAGACCTGGGGGTTATCAGTTAGTGGGTGCACAGGAGAAGTGGAAGGGTGGTGAAGTCCAGGGGGTTGGATTAACCAGGTTATGCCTACACAAGTTGTACACCTCCAATTTGCTATGGAGCAGAGTTCTAGGAGAAAGAGAGCAGGGCCTGCTTCTTCCAGAGCTGCTAATGAACTGGATTCTCCTTGCCTTCTGTAAAGCATCTTCAGTTCTCCACAGCTGAAGACCTGCATAAACTTTCAGCCAACAGCTTTGAAGTAGTAACTTTGCTTTTGAATTCATGTTACTTCTGTGGAACCATGTGTGGGCTCTTCCTTAGGTGAGGGGTGGGTATGCCCTGAGGCTTAGGACCTGTGCAACTCTTTGCTCTTTTTGGGTCTCTCCTTTCATCTTTAGACCTTGCAAGCAATAAGAGACTTGTTTCTGAGATGGTAGGGATGATGGTACACCATAACCTGTACCTCTGTGGTGTACGTGGGTGAAGAAACTGATCTGATTCTTCAGCACCTCCTGTTATTTTATGGAACCATTTCCATGACAGCATGGCAGCAGAGGGATCCCACATGAGGAGCCATGAGAAGTACTGAGAACTGGAAATAAATACTTCTCTGAGATAAACAATAACATTGATCTTGGCTGAGCATAACACAGAATTTCTCTCCAGACCCCCCTGTCAGGCCCTTTGAAACCCCAAGGCCTAAGCAGGTCCCTTTCTGGGCAGAATTGTTTAGTGGCTTTTCTTTGGAGAAACACAAAACTATGCTTGACTTTTTTTTATCCTCTCCTGATAGCTGTGAACGATGGCAATGTGAGTCCTTTCTATGCTCTTCTCCTCACTAAAACCACAAAGAAACAGAAAGAACCAAAACTCCCAGGCTGCTGGAGTAATAATAATGAGGTTGGCTTTTCAGAGGGATCACACACAGAAATAAAGCAAGGAGAATCATAGAATGGCATGGGTTGGAAGGGACCCCAAGGATCACAGAGCTCCAACCCCCTGCCACAGGCAGGGACACCAACCTCAGGCCTGGAGCTACACAAGGTTGCCCAGGACCCCATCCAACCTGGCCTTCAACACCCCCAGGGATGGGGCATCCACTACTTCTCTGGGCAGCCCCTTCCAGCCCCTCACCACTCTCTCTGCAAAGAACTTCCCCCTAATATCCAATCTAACCCTTCCCTCCTCCAGCTTCACTCCAGCCCCCTTGTCCTGCCAGTCTCTGCCCTGGAACAAGCTGATTCCCCTCCTGTGTCTCTGCTCCCTTCAGGGACTGGCAGGCTGCAGTGAGGTCCCCCCACAGCCTTCTCTGCTCCAGGCTGACCCAGCCCAGCTCCCTCAGCCTCTCTCCAGAGGGGAGCTGCTCCAGCCCTCTGAGCATCTCCATGGCTCCTCTGACCCCTCTCCAACAGCCCCACATCTCTCTTGCATTGGGGGCCCCAGCTCTGGACACAGGATCCAGCTGGGGCCTCCCAGGGCAGAGCAGAGAGGGACCATCCCCTCCCTGTCCCTGCTGCCACCCCTCTGCTGATGGAGCCCAGGATCCCATCACCCTTCCCAGCTGCCAGAGCCACTGTTGGCTCATGGGGAGTCTCTCCCCCACCAGAACCCCCAGGCCCTTCTCACAGGGCTGCTCCCCAGCAGCTCTTCTCCCAGGCTGTATCTATGTCTGGGATTCCTCCAGCCCAAGTGCCACCCCTGACCCTTGGCAGTGTTGAGCCTCATTAGGTTCCCCCTGTCCCATCTTTCCAGCCTGTCCAGACCCCTCTGGATGGCTCCGTTCCTTCCAGGGTGTGGACCACACCACTCAGCTTGGTGTCCCCCCCAGACTTGCTGAGGGTGCACTCAATCCCATCCCCCATGTCACTGATACAGATGTTACAGAGAACCAGTCCCCAGACAGAGCCCTGGGGGACCCCACTTGTCACCGGCTCCACCTGGACACAGACCCATTGACACCACCCTATGGCTACAGTCTATTAACCAGTTTCTTATCCACTGAATGGTCCACCCATCAAACATACATCTCTCCAGTTTAGAGATAAGGATGTGGTGGGGGACTGTGTCAAAGGCGGCTCCAGATGTGCTTCATGCTCCATAGTCCAGGCCAACCCTTCTCATGACCACTGGTTGCAACCAGAGCCCCACATCAAGGCAGGGAGAAAGCACCAGGGTGAAAACAGCTCCCTAGGTCCTTTGATAGGTCTGTTTGTCCACACTGGGATGACTTTAGTTTCATTTAACTTGTATTTTGTTGGCCCCTCCTAGATCAGCATCAAAAGACAAGCTCTGTTTCCAGCCCTCTAGTTGCCTCTGCATCCTATCTCCCACCCACCAACTGTTTATGGCCCTGCTCTGCTGTTTGAGGGGGGAAGTTGGCCTGGGGGAAGACATGGAGGACAGGCCACACAAGCCTCAGAAACCTGAAGATGATTCCAACGCTGCATTGCAGGGAAAACTCTGATGGGAACACATTGGGGGCAGCTTTTGCACCCACTTTTCCTCCCCTTGACCAGGAGCAGTTTTTGAGAGCCCTCCCTCTCTATCAGGGAGAGTGACATCACACACCTTTCACCACCTGCAAAGGTGAAAACATCCTTCACGGCTGCAGATGTGAACTGCAGAACAGACCAAGAAAATCTACCTTTTAACACAGCCCTACCCCACCTGATGATGATTTGGTGGTTACATCTCTGACTTTGCCACCCTACTACCTCTTCCCTCATATATAACCTAGCTTGCTTCTAATGACTCAATGATGGAGAATTAATTCATAACAGTGCTTGGTTTTTCCTGTCACCAAATCATTTACACTTTCTCAACCAGTCTATTATGGATAGATAGCATCCTCCTTTGGTGGGTGAGAAACTGAACTGAACTAGCAGTGGCTCTGGCAGCTGGGAAGGGTGATGGGATCCTGGGCTCCATCAGCAGAGGGGTGGCAGCAGGGACAGGGAGGGGGTTGTCCCTCTCTGCTCTGACCTCCTGAGGCCCCAGCTGGATCCTGTGTCCAGAGCTGGGGCCCCCAATGCAAGAGAGATGTGGGGCTGTTGGAGAGGGGTCAGAGGAGCCACGGAGATGCTCAGAGGGCTGGAGCAGCTCCCCTCTGGAGAGAGGCTGAGGGAGCTGGGCTGGGTCAGCCTGGAGCAGAGAAGGCTGTGGGGGGACCTCATTGCAGCCTGCCAGTCCCTGAAGGGAGATTATAAGCAAGAGGGGATTCAGCTTTTTAAAAGGATAGACATTCTATGAATCTATGATTGCATCACCAATGGGAGGTGAGAGTAGCCCATGGCTGATGCACCAAAGCAGAAGACACTCCCAGGGATGTATGCCAACAAATAGGTAGTTTTTACTACATGCTTCCTTCCTCCTCCTGCTTTTCTTTTGTTTGCCTTTTGGGTTGTGTTTGGGGGTTCTTTCTTTTACATATTAGTTTTAAAACAATCATCTTCCCTAATCTCCATCATCTGCAGACAAGTGCATAGGAGCTGAAGTGTACACCAGGCTGGGATTCCTGTTTGCATGGCAGAACCTTTCTCCAGGACATGAGTTTTTAAATCAAACCCAGGTAGAGGCAGTGAATCACTTGGGTTCAGACAGAAAGAAAGGGGGGTGGGCTGGGGGGAAATCCACCTAAACAATAGATATTTAAGTAGAAAGTGTTCCAGCTCCTTCTGACAAAGAGCCTCCAGAGGATTACAATGCAGTCAATGTTGCTTTAATTAAATTTAATGCTGTGTGAAATGCACTCTGAGAAACTTTGATGAATGACTGGGGCAATTCATGTGGCTCACTAAAGGGCATCCAGCCCTTGCAGGGGTGTCAAGCCAGGATGAATTGGTTAGTACAGGCATGTTTATAGACTGCCTAAGGAACCTTGTATCTGTGTGGTAATGTCAGAGATAATGTTATGATTCTCTGGACCTTGGGGGGCTTTGGTGACATGGTTAATGAGATAGCCCAGGGAGTGTCCCAGTAGGTTACTTGCAGACCTCCCACATCAAAAGGAGCAGCTTTGCCCCTTCAGAGCCTGCTGTCCTCTAGATCTCTCAGCTGGCCCTCTATTTCCATAGGGCCACTTTTTTTTCTTCCCCTTCTACCTCCTCCCCCTTCTTTTTTTCTCCTGGTTTTTAGTCAACATTAACTTTGGCTGCTGACATTCAAAAGTTGTTAGTTTTTAATTTGCTTTCTCTTTGACCTGCCTACACAATGGCTTTCAAAGATTCTGTAGGAACACCAACCTCCACTCTTACCCTCCTCCCAAGGCCTCAAAATGAGAACAACAAAGCTTAAGCTGAGGAGGGAGAAAAAAACCAATTTAACTTTCCCTCTCTCTGTTCCTTCTCTCCCTCCAAAAAACAAAAAAAAAGAACATTTCTCTCATGCAGAGTTTGGTTACAAAGCAATGGGCTGTGATAGCACAACTGGGGCTTTTATCTGCTGCACCCAGAGAAGTGAAAGGAGGTGGGGGGGGGATAGAAAGAAAAAACACAGTGAATCAATTGATAAATGAAAGTCAAGTTATTCAAGTTTGATTTAAAGGGTTGATTAGGGGCCTGTGGAAAAAGTTGTTTTAACAATTTCTCTTTGTAGGAGGAAAAACTCACTGTACATTTGGTTTCAAGGGAGGTTAGGTGGCAAGTAAACGTTCCTGTAATAACACAGCCATCTATACAAAGTTCCTTGGGTGGGAAGTAGATGTTCAGTTTATGACATCATCAAAGGAGGCATATATCAAAGTTAACACAAGGCTACCTTAAATGATGCTTCTACAATATAAAACCCCTAAAGGTTGTATTGTGTTTTCTATAGGAAAGAAAAGGGGAGGGGAAACAGACTGATGATGGATCACAGGTTTGCTAAACTTCCTATCTCATGGAGCTGATGACAATTGCAAGTGTTCTTCTCTGTGTGGTTAAGGCTTGTGCTTTTCAGCAGAGAAATAGATACTTAGGAGAAACCAAGGTCTGCTGAAATGGCCTAAGCAGGGTGCTAAGTGGCCTGTGGATGTTCTGGACCTCACCATCACTTAAAAAGGTCTGAATCTGGTAGCTAAAGATGCATCATGAATTTTGATCGTTCACAGAATCACAGAGGTGTAGGGGTTGGAAGGGACCTTGAGAGATCATGGGGTCCAACCCCCCTGCCAAAGCAGCTCCCCAGCTCATACTGCACAGACAGGCATCCAGATGGGGCTGGAATCTCTCCAGAGAAGGAGACTCCACACCCCCTGGGCAGCCTGTCCCAGGGCTCCCTCACCCTCACTGGGGAAAAGTTCCTCCCCATGTTGGTGTGGAACTCCCTGTGCTCCAATTTGCAGCCATTGCCCCTTGTCCTGTCCCCACAGACACTGAAAAGGGGCTGGCCAATCCCCCCTGCACCCCATGCTTAAGATATTGATAAACATTGATCAGGTCCCCCCTCAGTCTTCTTTTCTCCAGGCTGAACAGCCCCAGCTCTCTCAGCCTTTCCTCACAGGATAGATGCTCCAGGCCCTTCATCATCTTCATAGCCCTTCTCTGGACTCTCTCCAGGAGATCCCTGTCCTTTTTATCCCAGGGAGCCCAGCACTGGACACAACACTCCAGGTGGGGCCTGACCAGGGCAGAGCAGAGGGGGAGGATCCCCTCCTGTGACCTGCTGCCCACACTCCTCCTGATGCCCCCAGGATCCCATTGTCTCTCTCAGCCCCCAGGGCACACTGCTGGCTCATGGCCACCCTGTCACCCACCAGGACCCCCAGGTCCTTCTGCACAGAGCTCTTCTCCAGCAGGTCACCCCCAGCCTGTCCTGATCCATGGGGTTGTTCCTCCCCAGGTGCCAGACTCTCCACTTGCTGTTGTTGAATCCCATCTGGTCTCTCCCTGCCCAGCTCTCCAGCCTGGCCAGGTCTCTGGATGGCAGCGCAGTGTCCTGCCTGTCAGCCACCCCTCCCAGCTCTGGATCATCAGCACTTGCTGAGGGTGGGTGCTGTTCCCTCAGCAAGGTGTCAGTGAAGATATTGAACAGGACTGGCCCCAACACCCAGCCCTGGGGACACCGCTGGGCACAGGCTCCAGTCAGACTCTGCTCCACTGATCACACTCTTTGAGCTCGGTCCCACAGCCAGTTCTCCACCCACCTCACTGCCCACTCATCCATCCCATGCTCTCTCAGCTTTGCTATCAGCATATCATTCTCTTCTGCTGTATCATAATTTATCTCTTCATCAGAAACAAGACTGAAGAAATGGTAAAAATTAATGTGTTATATAAGGGTTTTTTAATATACATATAGTACATGTATGTTAAGCCAAATATTCTTGGTTTCCTCTATTATTACTGTTTCCTTGCTAGGGATCATAGTAGCAGGGACTAAGGCTCCTAGTGTTCTGTGGACAAAAAACTGAAGGTCCTAATCTCTTTTCTGTACATCCATTGAATGCTTAACTCTCTTTTAAATGCTTTTGGAGTCCCATCAAGAGGTGGTATCAAGAGCAGACCATCCCCAGAAGCCTGCAGTATTGTGGTTATGACTGATCTTGTTTGCTTTCAGCACCTGAGGTGGAATAAGTATTTCAGAAGGTTGGGTTTTTTCCCTTCTTGGAGCACAGGAAGTTCCACACCAACATGGGGAGGAACTTTTCCCCAGTGAGGGTGAGGGAGCCCTGGGACAGGCTGCCCAGGGGGTGTGGAGTCTCCTTCTCTGGAGAGATTCCAGACCCATCTGGCTGCCTGTCTGTGCAGTATGAGCTGGGGAGCTGCTTTGGCAGGGGGGTTGGACCCCAGGAGCTCTTGAGGTCCCTTCCAACCCCTACAACTCTGTGACTCTGTGATTCTATGATTCTTCTGGTGAGTAAAAGAGATTTCTATGCTCCTCAGCACCAAGGCAGCACTACCCTTCTGGTGACACACTGTAAGTGCTGAGTCCTTGTCACTCTTCCTTTCACAAGGCAACTTCCTGGGAGATGCTGTTGACTTTGTGGGGGAAAAAAACCCACCTTAGAATCATTTTAGGTGTTGAAAGCTGGTTTGGTTGAGAAAGTTTAAAAAAAAAGAGAGAGTAAAAGATGAAATGAAAAACCCCTGCAAATCTACAGCTGTTTTAAAGTGCACAGGAGCAGGATTGTGCAATCAGGATTGGAATTAGAATGAAGACCATTTTTCTGGTTGCTGATGTGGTCTTGGAAGGGCTGTGTTGGCTCTCTGGCTGCAGCACTGGGAGAGGCTCCTGCCCTTGCCTGGCTGGCTGGAATCAGAGAATCATCTGGGTTGGAAGAGACCCTTTAGATCATTGAGTCCAACCACAGCCTAACAGAGACCCTTTAGAGTCCAACCACAGCCTAACCCTGCCTAGCCCTCCTCTAGATCATGGCCTTAAGGACTTTATCTACATGCCTTTTCAATCCCTCCAGGGATGGGGACTCCACCACCTCCCTGGGCAGCCTGTTCCAGTTCTTGACCACCTTTTCAGTACAGAAATGCTTCCTGATATCCAACCTAAATCTCCCCAGTGCCATTTCAAGTCATTCCCTCTCATCCTATTGCTTGTCACCTGAGAGAAGAGACCAGCCCCAACATCTTTACACCCTCCTTGCAGGTAGCTGTAGAGAGTGCTAAGGTCTCCCCTCAGCCTCCTTTTCTTAAGGCTAAAAACCCCCAGCTCCCTCAGCTGCTCCTCACAGCACTTGTGCTCCAGACCCTTCACCAGCTTCATCACCCTCCTCTGGACGTGCTCCAGCATCTCAGCATCCTTCCTGTAGTGAGCGGCCCAAAACTGGACACAGCACTTGAGGTGCAGCCTCACCAGAGCTGAGTACAACAGAACTGTCACTTCCCTACTCCTGCTGGTCACACCATTCCTGACACAGGCCAGGATGCTGTTGGCTTGCTGTTGGCTGAATGGTCTGCCCCATCCTGCTGCCACAAGGGAAGGCAGAAAAGGAGGCAAGAGCCAGGACAACCCCCCTCTCCCCTTCTCTCTATCTCTCTGTTATCTGAATCAACTATCCAGGTAGAAGCACTTAAATGGCATTTATTTAATAAGTTACTTGCTGCTGGCCAATATTGCTGTAATGAAGTTGTAACTAGATCAGGGAGGAAGCAAATGCCAGGTTTGGTTTGGTAACTTGTCTTGCAGGGATGAGGGGAGGAAAAGGCAGAAGAAGCTGAGTGGTTTCCAAGACCATAATCTATTTTTAAATAGGTCTCTGTGAAACTGTAGCAGCAACAACAATCTTTGCTGTAGTTAATGGGCTGTCAGTGTATCCTTTATCTGAATGACTGTTTTCTGAATGGGAAGTTAAAAGATGTCATGTCATTGTCACTGGGTCAGTGGCAGTAAGTCTAACAAAGGACCTTGAAGACAACGGTGAGCAGCAGCCTCCAGCTTCAAAGTAACAGCAAGGTCAGGGAAAAGGCAAACAGAGATAACAGTGTCCCAGTCTCTGTTGGGGTGGCCACGTGGGGTGTTCATGGCAGCCAAGTCTTGAGCATAAACCCCTTCCCCTCCCCAGTGCATCATGCATCATGCATGACCCTAGAGCAGGGGGGTTTGTTGTTTATTTAATTTAAAGGGTAGAATGGTGCAACAACTAGCTAAGCTGGTTGTAGGAGAATTGTCACAGAAGTGTGACTTGAGGAGCTGGGACTATAGATGGTCTTGGTGGTAGACTGGTAGATCACTGGAATCATAGAATCCCAGACTGGTCTGGGTTGGAAGGGACCCCAAGGAGCACAGAGCTCCAACTCCCCTGCCACAGGCAGGGGCACCAACCTCAGGCCTGGAGCTACACAAGGTTGCCCAGGGCCCCAGCCAACCTGGCCTTGAACACCCCCAGGGATGGGGCACCCACTGGAACAGGGTGCCCAGAGTGGTGGTGGAGGCCCCATCCCTGGAGACATTCAAGGTCAGGCTGGATGGGGCTCTGAGTGCCCTGCTCTAGTGAAGGTGTCCCTGCTCACTGCAGGGTGGACTCTGAAGGTCCCTCCCAACCCAAAGCATTCTGTGATTCTATGAAATCGAGTGCTGCCTCCAGTATGGGATGTGGTGAGCAGAGGCTCAGAGGATGACATCTGGATGCAGGAAAGCTTAGTCCTGGGTCAGTCAGGGCCCAGAGTTCTCTTCTGCTCCTGGGGATACTCCACACCTTGAGGCTCAGCAGCCTTTGGTGGTTGAAGGAGAACAGGGTGACTTTTGCCTCCGTGACAACATTGAGCAGTGAAACTGGATAGAAACATGGAGGTGCTGTGATATTATGGGCTAGCTTCTGTGCTTGGCTACCAAAGTTAACTGAGAGCTTGGAATCCACTCACCTCCTCCATATATTGGGTCCTTTTCCAGTGATGCTTACAAAGAAATGAAGGTCTCCTCTTTGGGCTGTTGAGGTCAGGGAAGAGGGGGGAGTTAACTGGATTGAAATGAGCTTTGACTGGGTGAGGCTGAGCTGGTAAGAGCCCGTGTGGCAGTGCAGATAGGCAGTGAGAAATAGAAAGAGCAATTTAAGAATGCAGAGGGGGAACACATGGCTGATGCAAGATATGGTAAAGGAACACAGTGTCTATTTTTGTAGGGGCAATAATACCTCAGATAGAGGAGCTGATCAATTCCTGCTGGGCCAACAGGTCATCCCCTACTAAGAGACAGTTTGACTTCCCCATGTGGGTTACAGCAGCTGGGACCAACAAGGTGGGCTGGAGATAAAGTTCTTTCTTTCAGTTGAGCCCTCCTTGCTTTGGCATGTTAGAATCAGACATTGAACATGATTTGAGCATAGAGAGTTTTTTGTATTCAGTCTCTTTGCATGGTTTAAAATTCATTTCCAGGCTGTGATCTAATGGCAGTAATTACCTCAGAAGTGCATACAGCACAGGGTATGTTTATTTTTGTTTCAGCCAAGGCAAATGATTGCAGGTCTTGGCTTCACTTCAGGGCTCAGCTCTGCTGGGAGAGCCAAAAACAACATCTACCTTTGCAATCTGGCTTGCAGGTTCTAAATACCTTCTGTGACTGTTTGGTTTAACGATAGGAAGGGTAAGGAGAGCAGGAGAGCAAAGCCCTTTGAGTCTCAACCCAGCAGTGGATTGCTGGAACACCAATCACTTACAGCCTCTACGTTGAGGAGTGACCCAGCTTTTTGTCATCTAATGACTAACACTCCCTGCTACCAAATGGTAACCTGCTCACTAATTGTCTTGAGCTCCTGTAGTGCCTTGTGAGCATTTTGGCTACAGCATGAAAGCTCTAAGTAGCAAAAGACCTGTAAGATTTGTCCATGGGTAGGTTTCAATAGCTGTAGGAATAATTCAGCCTGTTATGTGCAGAAATGAGTTTGGAGGTGACGTCACATGGGCAAGCATAGTTGTTCCTCCCTTGTCTATTCCTTGGCAGAAGCATCTGATGGGGATGAATGTGGAGAACAATCTATGTTACACCTGCTGAACTACTCTGCCCTCCTGAGGCCCCAGCTGGATCCTGTGTCCAGAGCTGGGGCCCCCAGTGCAAGAGAGATGTGGGGCTGTTGGAGAGGGGTCAGAGGAGCCACGGAGATGCTCAGAGGGCTGGAGCAGCTCCCCTCTGGAGAGAGGCTGAGGGAGCTGGGCTGGGTCAGCCTGGAGAACCAGCACCTATAAAGATTGGGCTGTTAGAAGCTAGAGAATGATCTACTGGTCTATCTGTGGGTTTTGGAGTGTATCACTTCAGTCCCCTTGTGTGTAAGAGCTTGGCCTTTCATAGTCATTGTTGTTCTTCAATGTATTTCATCTTTGGACCTTTTGAGTGTGGACATCATGAGCTCTTTTCTCTAAGGTGACTGAAGGCAGAGGAGACAGTGAACTATCAGCCTGGAGCAGAGAAGGCTGTGGGGGGACCTCATTGCAGCCTGCCAGTCCCTGAAGGGAGCAGAGACACAGGAGGGGAATCAGCTTGTTCAAGGGCAGAGACTGGCAGGACAAGGGGGATGGAGTGAAGCTGGAGGAGGGAAGGGTGAGAGAAGAGATTGGGGGGGGGAAGTTCTGTGCAGAGAGAGTGGTGAGGGGCTGGAAGGGGCTGCCCAGAGAGGGGGTGGGTGCCCCATCCCTGGGGGTGTTGAAGGCCAGGTTGGATGGGTCCCTGGGCAACCTTGTGTAGCTCCAGGCCTGAGGTTGGTGTCCCTGCCTGTGGCAGGGGGGTTGGAGCTCTGTCATCCCTGGGGTCCCTTCCAACCCAGAGCAATCTATGATTCTAACAGTGCATGGTGATAAAGCCCACCCTGCTTTCTCTGTCCATGAAGGGTTAACAGAGTTTATCCTTTGGCACTTCTGCTGAAGAGCAGAGGGTTTAATATAATTCTTTAACTTAAAAAACTGCATCATAAAAATCAAGTCCTTAGCTATATCTCAGAAGAGCAGAGGAGATGTTTTCATCCTTCCCTCAGCTCAATTTCCTTGTGATGTGTACAGAAATGCAGCTGGATATTATGGATCAGCACATGGAAAACACATCAAAGAACTTTCTGGATCCTAGTTGTATCTAGAGAGAGGAAATCCACCCTTTGAATATTTGGAGGATTTCTTTGTAAGCACAACTAATGTGATGCCCTGATTTCCCCTGGCCTTTTCCCTTTATAACTCTGGGGAAGAACAAGAAGTTACAGAAGAAATCAGAGCACACGACTCCAAATAGTTACCTCAAGAGAGAAGCAGATGGTGGTCATTACAATGGAGCTGCTGCAGGTTTCTGCAGGAACCAGGAGCACATCTCAAGTTCAGGACAGGAGGATTTAGCCAGCTTGAAACCTGTTTTTCATTGTAGCCATGACTATTAGTCCATCTGGATTTGAGAGACCTACAAGTGCTGAAAACCACTGAAAACACAGACTTACACTTTAAAAACATTGAGTCTTGCTTTCTAGGAAGAAGAGGCATGATGTCCTGGTTTTAAAACCAATTTAGCTTCATCAGCTTAAGTAGAGTTGCTCTGAGTTTATACTGGAAAAGAGAAGTTGAACCTCTGCTCCCCCCCTTCCCCCCACTTGAACACAAAATGCTGGTTTAATGGTTTTCTTGTATTTTCTGGCTTTCTCACTTGACTTCACAATCTAATTTCTCTGCTACCAGAAATCTTCTCAGTCACATCTATGTTAAAAATTTAAAAGCAATATCTATTTAAATGTTGAACAATATGGATGAGCACGTGCTGACATGTGAAAATACCTTTGTAGGGTTTTCATGAGAGAAGATGGGCTGATATAGTGGTGATGAGTGAGCCAATTGTGCCACCAAGAATTTTGAACTGGTCTGTGAATGGTGGCACTGGGAAGAGTGTTGCTAGAACATACAGAACTGCTGAAATTACACCAGGAGCATCATTTCCTTTTGAAATGTTGTGTGCAGAGTCCTTTGCCAGGGGTCTCCTGCTCTCCACTGTTCATCATTTCAGATGAAAGTGAGTGCCTAATAATGCCTGTGGGTAATAGCTGTTTGTTGTGACCTTTGGGAAAGACTGATGTGCTAAGGTATAGTATCTTAGCAGGTGAAAGGAGGGGATCCTCCCCCTCTGCTCTGTCCTGGTCAGGCCCCACCTGGAGTGTTGTGTCCAGTGCTGGGCTCCCTGGGACAAACCAGCCAGGGAGAGAGTCCAGAGGAGGCTGCGAAGGGGATGAAGGGCCTGGAGCATCTCCCCTGCCAGGAAAGGCTGAGGGAGCTGGGGCTGTTCAGCCTGGAGAGAAGAGACTGAGAGGGGATCTGATCAATGGGGATCAATAGCTGAAGGCTGGGACACAGGGGGACATGGGCAGCCTCTTCTCAGTGGCTGTGGGGACAGGACAAGGGATGATGGGCTCAAGTTGGAGCCCAGGGAGTTCCACCCCAATGTGGGGCAGAACTTCTTCCCAGTGAGGGTGAGGGAGCCCTGGGACAGGCTGCCCAGGGGGTGTGGAGTCTCCTTCTCTGGAGAGATTCCAGCCCTGCCCTGTCCTAGGGACCCTGCTTTGGCAGGGGGTTGGACCCCATGGGCTCTGGAGGGCCCTTCCCACCCCCTACAATTCTGTGATTCTGTGAAGATCTGAGATCTTCTGAAAGAGTGAGAGCCCTGTGAGACTGAGCTGGAGTTTCATGCCTTCCATTTCACCTCAGAGGCAACACTCCATAAGGTTCACAAACCTTGCATGTGTTTCTTCCAAATACTTTGAACCCACAGGACACAAGAAGCTGTTGTACTCTTCAAGGAAGAAACCACTGTGTTTCCTTCACTGTCATTAACCACTGCAGTGAGCATCAGCTAGGACAAAATGTGAGCAAATTGTTAAGAGATCTGTGAAGGTGTCTTAAATTTACTCCAACTCTCATAAAACCCAAAGCTTAAGAGCTTGCACATCCATATATATTTTTTATAAATATATATTAGTTTCCTTCAAATTCCAAGATATTGAAGAACTGGGTAACTCCATACTGAAGGAAAACACAACAGAAATGGCCAAAACAAGCACTTCTATTCCCATCAATGGTGTGAAAGTACAGCAAAGCTCTGGATGACCTTCAGACATGACCTTCAGATTGAGGCTAAGGATCTTTTGTGCCTGTCTAGACTATCTTACACATAGGTTTATCTATAATATACCTAGATGTACTTATGTATGCTATTTTATAATATCTGATAAGCAGAACCCCCTTGGTCTCCAGAACACAATTATGTTCAGCAAAATTTTTAATTGAAAAAAATAAGCTTTTGGAAAGGGAAATCTGCTCTGTTTCAGTGATCCTCACATTTGTTTTCTTAGTGCTTTTAGTAGAAGTAATTAAAAAATACTGTTGGTAAAGAAGAAGTTCATCCTTTCAAGGCTCAAAGAACATACTTTACAAAATTTACAACATTGTGGAGCTTACTGTTAGAATTTTTTCAGGCATCTTAAGAATGTTACTGCTTGGTCTTAAAATGAATATATATATATATATATATATACAGAGAGGAGATGGCAAGGTGCTTTTTCTTTGGGAAAAAGTAAAACGACACAGCCTGAAGTATGTTAGCACTGCTGGGGGAGCAGTAACTTTGCTTAGATGTGAGGGTTTGTTGGTTTTACTTTGGAGGAACAGGCAATCCTTTTTTAAGACTCAACATGCTCCTCCAGCATGAAATCGAAGTGACAAACTTCACTTGAGAAAAGAATAGTTGTTCACAACTTAATTACGTTGATCAATGAGATGGTTTCGAGTTAGGAGGGATGTGTGCTGAAAAGGTCAGAGTCTGGGAAGTGCTCAAGGCCAATTTACTGTGCTTCTTTCCCCACCACTTGCTTCCCACCAGCTTCCACAGAGCTCATTAAAGTCAACAAGTGCCAAGATCTTCAAAACATTATGGACATCTGTAAATTTCTTTACCTAGGCATAAAAAATGGCATGTTTTTTTCTTTACATCTACCAGTAGCTGAGCCAAGCTTATTTCAAGTGAGGAAGGCTTGTGATATCAAAGATTGACTTCATTTTCATTGCTCCACATAAAACATCTGACAGTATTTGCCCAGAAAACCAAAAATGCCTCTCTTTGTTTGTACAAGCCAAAGGAAAAGTACAGCGTATCCGTCTGCAAACGAACATCAAAGTCCTCCTGCAAAATCAGGGATGGTGACATATATTTAGAGAAACAGTATGAGAGCCGCCTGTTCCAGAGTTGGGGGGGTCTCTGCACTTCCCAAGCATAATCCTGATTGGAGCTATGTCTTGTCTTTTTTTTTTTTTTTGTCTCTTTATTATCACTTTGTGGTTAAGGTTTGTTGATGAGTAGGATTAACAGCACATTTTCTGTGACATTTAGCTTTTTTAACAAGCTCTCTCCAGTCAAAGGTGGCTGGCCTGAAGGGAGAAAAAATATAAAAAAAAGAAGAAGAAGAAGAGAAAAGTCATTAAGCAAACAAATCTTTGCCAAGAGTTGATGCTAAACATGCCATCGCCCCGTGTGAGTTATTTACTGGATATAAAATTTATTCCACCAGACTGCGACCTTGATGTTGATTAACCAGAAATCCCTTCTTCTCTTGTCATTATTAACAGCTTTAGGTGGCTCGAGTGCCCCCTCTCTCTTTCTTTTTCTGATTTTTTTAAGCATCCATTAAGGAAGATCTTCTCAATTTATCATTCCCCTCATGGTGCCGCTCACTGGCATGACCTCTTGAAGCACAACTGCTTCATTTCCATCAGGCTGCTGGGACAGCGGCCTCCTGGTCATGCAGTGGGTCTGTCCCTCTCCACTTAGCGTGACCCACTGTGATGAGAACAGCTACAGAGACATCCCAAAAGGCACACAGGCCTCGTTGATTGTCAGGGAAGACAGCAGGCCTGCGTGCGGCCTAGCTCTCCTCACCGAAGCCATAGGCCCTGACAATACCCTCGTGTTCCCCTGAGACAGGAAAAGTTCCTCATGCTGAGAGGATCCTAATAATCACATTCTCAAAACAATTGTCATTGGTGACAGGGGTACAGGCTGCCCTAAACCAAGCAGCAGTTATGGGAAGGTATTTGGGAGTAACAGAACATGTTAAGAACCAACCATAACAAGAGGGTCAAAACAGCAGGTGTGGGGATGCTTTTAGGCATCAAAGGTAAACTAAGGATGTTTAGCTATAAGATATGTTGATCAGAACTTGTTATCATCACTAACTAATCAGGTGGTTGTAAACAGTGTGTGTAATCAATTAGCAGTTTTTTAGCTTGCCACGTTTGCAGTAACAAATGTCTATAATCTGTGGGATTTCACCCAATAAAGGGCTTCACCTAAAATTCATATCAAATTACTTGCTGCCCATCTCCACAGTTGATGAATCAGGGTTTTCCTTCAGCACAGTGATGCATCTGAATAGTCTGATAGATGCCTTCTAGTCCGTGGTGTCTCAGAGGAGACTTTTGTTGTTGCAGGCAATTCAGTCCGTTATCCAGAAAAGGTGGAAAGGGAAATGGGATTTCTCCCTCTGCGTATTCCTATTTACTAGGCCTGTCAGTCGTGGTAAGGTCACTTTGTGGTGCTCTGGGCAGGTGTAAAGCAGAGATGCTGCCTGTACACAGAACTGTTTCTGCACTGGTGAGGCACTGGGAGCATATCGTGGCTGTTCTTTACACGCTTGAGGCTCAGAAGGGCCTCTCTGTAGACGTAGGAGATGGAGCATCAGTAGATTGCCCTTAGGTCACTCAGCTTTGAGTAGACCCCAAATATGGAAGATGGTTTAAATCCACCTCCAGCTCAGTATAAACACAGGATCAGAGCAAGAGCTGAACCTTTTTGGTGCCTGCTGCTAAGCGTGACACCGTTTATGGAACAGAAACACTGCAAGTATTCACTTATGCTGGCAATTTCTGGAAGGGGGAGGGAAATCAAGGGATGAGAACTACACACACACACACACACACAAAGAAATACTGGATGTGTTTTTTGGATTCTTTCTGGGTGAGGTCATCTGGTGCTAAATGGAATAGACTGGAAGAATTGAAAACTAAACTTGCTGCAAAGCCTGATTAGAGCTGGTTGCATTATGGAGCATAGCTGGCATGTCTTGCTGTGAAGAAAGCCTGGCTGACACAGATGTTGTGACCATTAGTGTGGATTCTTCCAGTGCTTTGCAATTTTGCTGTTTAATGCTCCCCTTTGGTGGTGTCATGGCATGCTCTCTTGAGGTGGGTTATGAAGTTTATCACTGTGATTGTACCTGATCCGAAAACTTTTGGGATCATTTATTGACAATCCATATCTCCCTCAGTTTTACTACTGGTTGTAAGAGATGAGTGTGTCATTTGTGCTTTGCTGTTCCTTCTGAAACTCATAAGCAATCCTGCAAAAGCAAACAGGCAAAGAGGCAGGGCATCATTAAGATAATTTACACAATCTTAATTCTTCTCCTTCATGCAAATCACAGAATCACAGAGTTGTAGGGGTTGGAAGGGACCTCAAGAGCTCATGGGGTCCAACCCCCCTGCCAAAGCAGCTCCCCAGCTCATACTGCACAGATAGGCATCCAGATGGGTCTTAAATATCTCCAAAGAAGGAGACAATCTATATGTGACTTTAGCACCTTCACTGCATAGGCTACATCTAACCCAAGTGACTGCTGCTGCATTCCCAACCCCAGGTGAGTCCTTGGCCACATCTTAGTCCCACAGTGGGATGTACAAGACAAAGCAAACACCCCTTCATTGCACCTCAGTTGCCAAGGGGAAGAAAGCCATCTGTGTGGAACAAGAAGGTGGGACATACTCTGTAGATGCTTGGTGAGACCTTGGCTTGTGGGCCATTGCCCTTGGGTGCACTTGCAAGGCAGTCTTCTTCATGGAACTATCTGTTCTTTGTGGAACCACCAAACAAGTTTCACAGGCAAGGTGTGTGAACTGCAGAGTGACTGTTATTTTGAGTTTGAGACACAGCTTCTTGCTGAACTTCCTGTAAGGACCAATATGGAGCTATTGATTCCTTAAGGGAGTTTCTAGGATGCTGTTGGTGGTGGTGTCACTATGATAGGTGTAACATCCTTAGGGATGGAAGGTAGACTGGTGCTGGCAAACCATTGCATTTCTAGAGAGTGTTGATACTTGGGTGGGATGGTGGGGTGATGGGGTGGGGGGAAGTGAGTGGATACAGCTGAAAACCATTGTCCAGCTCTTACTTAGAGCACAATCATAGCTGCTTACATTTTCAGTGAAGCAGCATACATAGGAGGGAATGCTCACAGCTATGACAGATCTGCAGGAGAGCTCAGCAGGCCAAACACAAAGTTATGAGAAATGCTCAAAATAAAAAACACTAAAATTACATTTGGGACTTAAAAACTGAATATTCCCAAAGCTTTGGGTTCTGTCACGACCTGTGTGACTATCAAATGCTTTGCTTTGGGCAGAAGTAGAGGTCATCAAACTCTTGAAGTGAAAAACTTCAGCTCAGCTTTGATCTAGGTAGAGACAGTTAGTTAATCTTGGGATAAATCAGTGGGTATGCTAACTTCCTAAACGTTTTCAGGTCAGGATTCTAACAGCATTTCATTGATCAGTGGTTTGTTTCAGGCTTTGTTCTTCACTGCAAACTGCAGCAGCTCCAGATTATATGAGCTGGTTTTGCTCTCTCTTGTCTGCTGTTATCAAACAGGAGGACAACATTTCTGCTGGTGCTTTCCCTTTCTGTACACTGGCTCCAGAGAAGCCTGCATTGTAACTCTGCAATGCTGAGAGAAGTTCTTCATCATGTCACCTAAGGCTAGAACCCCTCTAAGCCATTCATGTTGGTGGTTTGGATTTGATCCCTAGGTTCATTTTGCTGCTGAAGGTGGGCTGAGAATGCTGATACTGAAAGGGATTCAGGCAGGATGGCACTGCACACCTGATTCAGGAGTCCTTTGAAGGCATGGTGTGAATCAGCTCTTGTAGAGGCAAGCCAACAGCAGAGGTGGACTTCCAAACCTGCTGCTTCCCATGGAAGAAGGTATGGGCTAGGAAAAGTATAGTTTAAATCTTCACAGGGCTTGTAAAAGAGCCTATAATACACCTAGCAGGTAGTTTGGGGGTTGGAACTGATGATTTCTCAAGGTCCATTCCAACCCCTACGATTCTGTGATTCTATTTCCAATGCTTTGAATTGCCACCATGACTATTTTTCTTAATTAGATTTGCCAGTGGGACAGTGAGACATCTCCTGTTCATCTTGTTAAGCATAAGCCTAAAAAAATTCAAGAATTATGCAACCTAACTGAATGGAGTCATTTCAGCTGTAATTTAGCAGCGTGTTAGTTGAACTGACTACTGGTTCCTGCATTGCAAACAAAGGTAATCTAAGAGAAATATTGAACAAATTATTTTAACACAATCCAAAGCTGAGAAAATCAGTGTATGTGAGCTGTGACAAGCTGAGACAGCTTAGAGGGCCTTGCTGCTTTCTAAGAGGAAGGCTTGCCCTTGTGTTTATGGAAATCACAGACTCACAGGGGTTGGAAGGGTCCTCCAGAGCCCATGGGGTTCAATCCCTGCCAAAGCAGGGTCCCTAGGACAGGGCAGGGCTGGAATCTCTCCAGAGAAGGAGACTCCACAGCCCCTGGGCAGCCTGTCCCAGGGCTCCCTCACCCTCACTGGCAAGAAGTTCTGCCCCACATTGGGGTGGAACTCCCTGTGCTCCAACTTGAGGCCATGGCCCCTTGTCCTGTCCCCACAGACACTGAGAAGAGGCTGCCCATGTCCCCCTGTGTCCCACCTTTCATCTATTGATCCCCAGTGATCAGATCCCCTGTGATCAGATCCCCTCTCAGGCTTTTATGTTTTTATGACTGGATATTACCACTTGAAAATACATAGTGGAATCTGCTTGTCCAATGTCCTTGTATTAATATGGGTCCATGGACTTTGGGTTTATGTTCTATAAACATCCAGCTTGGAAATATTAGAGATGAGCATTTTGCTATTAATTTCTGGCTCAATCACCAGCATTCAGGTATTTTCCTCTTTCTGAGGGACGGGTGGCAGCGGTCCAAAGTTCAGTGGTGAATACCCACTGGTGGGACTGGAATTGCACTAATGCACCCAAAGCAAGGCTTAGCTAAAATGTTACTGGAAGAGATATGATGACTTCTCAGGCTCTCTTTCCATCAGCTCTGAAAGAATGACCTGTGCTATATCTAATGCCAAATTAGTGATACCGCTGATACGCTTGATCATGGAATCATAGGGGTTGGAAGGGACCTCAACACCCTGCTGTGGCATGGGTAGAACTGGCTTTTTTTTGGGGGGGGGATGTGTGAGCAAGGAGGCTCACATGGAAAGCAGCCTGTGTGGCATCAGCTCCCCTGTTGATTTAGTTTCATTTTCTGTTTTTCTGCCTTGCTCAACTGCCTGTAACGGCATTCAAGTATTCTTCTGATCTTTGTTTCCATGTGTTCACAAAACGTGGGGTTTGAAAGCCTTTTTTTGTCACTCAGAGGGAGAGGCAGCTCTCAGATTTGTTTCAAAAGCCATTGGCAAATTAGATACATAATTATATCTTATATATATATAATAACTTCTACTGAGAGCCCTTGCATTGGTATTAGATTAAATGGGGAAGGGTTGAATTAAAGCTTCCAGAAATTAATGAATTGTGGTATCAACGTGCTGCCTTCAACTAGTTGAAAAGTTTCAGGAGAGAAAGTCTGTGGCCCCAAGAAGTGTGGCTAGATTTCCTCTTCTATCATCTACACTGCATGAGAAGAGTCTTAATTCAGGGGATGTTTAAAAAATCAGTACCTCCTAATGAAAGTCTGATGTCCCATAGAAACTCTTACTGCTCTTCAGCTTCTTTGCTGAACTTCAGGGCTCCTGGCCAACTTTCCTCTGCTCATCCCTACTTTTCTAGTAACAATCTGTGTGTTGTTTTGCTTCCTGCTATTGCTGAGTTGTATGGTCAGACACCTGGGGAACTCTTGGATCCATTTATTTCCCAGTTCTTAGCAACTTTACACATACTTGATATATATAATATACATACAATATAGATAATATATATAATCATATTATATATATTATATATAATATAATATAATACATATCCTGTTATATCTAATATATTGTATACTATATATAATATAGTATATATCATATATACACATTTAAAAATATAATTATACATAATATAAAATATATCATATAAACAATATAATATGATATATAATAATTCTATAATAATTCTATATCACAGAATCACAGAATCTTAGGGGTTGGAAGGGACCTCAAGAGATCTTCGGGTCCAACCCCCCTGCCAAAGCAGGCTCCCTATCTCATATTACATAGATAGGCGTCCAGACGAGACCTGAATATCTCCAGAGAAGGAGACCCCACCACCTCCCCGGGCAGCCTATTCCACTGCTCTGTCACCCTCACTGTGAAAAAGTTCTTCCGCATGTTGGTGCGGAACTTCCTGTGCTCCAGCTTACAGCCACTGCCCCCAGTCCTGTCCCCACTGACCACTGAAAAGGGGCTGGCCAATTCCCCCTGCCACCCATGTCTAAGATACTTGTAAACACTAATTAGGTCCCCCCTAAGTCTTCTTTTTTCCAGGCTGAACAGACCCAGCTCACTCAGCCTTTCCTCATAGGGGAGATGTTCCAGACCCCTAATCATCTTTGTCGCTCTTCTCTGGACTCTCTCCAGAAGGTCCCTGTCTCTTCTATACCAGGGAGCCCAGAACTGGACACAGTATTCCAGGTGGGGCCTGACCAATGCAGAGTAGAGGGGGAGGATCACCTCCTTCGACCTGCTGGACACACTCTTCCTGATGCATCCCAGGATCCCATTGGCTCTCTTGGCCACCAGGGCACACTGCTGGCTCATAGCCAACCTGTCATCAACCAGGACCCCTAGGTCCTTCTCCATAGAGCTCTTCTCCAACAGGACATCCCCCAGCCTGTACTGATACAGTCGGTTATTCCTCCCCAGGTGCAAGACTTTGCACTTGCTTTTGTTGAATTTCATTAGATTTCTCCCTGCCCAGCTCTCCAGTCTGTCCAGGTCTCTGGATGGCAGCGCAGTGTTCCTGCGTGTCAGCCACTCCTCCCAGTTTTGTATCATCGGCGTACTTGCTGAGGGTGGATGCTGTTCCCTCATCAAGGTCGTCAATGAAGATATTAAACAGGACTGGACCCAACACTGAGCCCTGGGGAACACCGCTAGTCACAGGCCTCCATTCAGATTCTACTCCACTGATCACGACCCTCTGAGCCCGGTCTGACAGCCAGTTCTCAACCCACCTCACTGTCCACTTGTCTATCCCTTGTTTCCTCAGCTTCTCTATCAGGATGTTGTGGGAGACAGTATCGAAAGCCTTGCTAAAGTCGAGGTAGATGACATCCACTGCTCTCCCTCCATCCACCCAGTTGGTAATAACATCATAGAAGGCTATGAGATTGGTCGAGCACGATCTCCCCTTGGTGAAACCTATTTTGTATTATATATTATATGTGATATTTTATATATTATATATATTATATATACTCTGAATATATACTCAGAATAACTCTGGTCAGGCAAATCTGTTCAGTAGAGGTACATGGTTCCTACCTTGGACTGCAAGGACAGACAAGCATCTGTGGTTCCTGTCCATGCTGTGCTGTCAGAGTCCAAGCTCTTTTCTGAATACTTCTTGCCAAGAGTTGGGTTCAGAGGGACAAACAGCGATGGCCTGGTACATACTGGAAAGGAGTTGTGGGGAATCACAGACCCTGGCAACCAGAGGACGACACGATTGTGCTTGCCTCACTGAAGAACAAAAGTGCAGGAAATGACATCAGGCTGGAACAGGTTGATATCTCTACAGGAACAGTCTCAAAAACCAAAGACAAATACATTCTCTGGCCTCCTCATCCACTGCTAAACTCCATGTCTGTGCCAAGATCTTGCCTACCAGACTGAAATAATCTATCTCCAGAGCTTGTCACGTTGTCCCCTGCCACCTGCCAAAACACACTTGCCAAAAGAGACTTCCTTTCCCACAGCTTGGGATAATTGACTTTCCCATCTGCATCCCTCCTGGCTTCATGAGCCTTACCAAAACTTTATGGTCATAGACTGGTCTGGGTTGGAAGGGACCCCAAGGATCATAGAGCTCCAACCCCCTGCCACAGGCAGGGACACCAACCTCAGGCCTGGAGCTACACAAGGTTGCCCAGGGCCCCAGCCAACCTGGCCTTCAACACCCCCAGGGATGATGGGGCATCCACCACCTCTCTGGGCAGCCCCTTCCAGCCCCTCACCACTCTCTCTGCAAAGAACTTCCCCCCAATCTCTCCTCTAACCCTTCCCTCCTCCAGCTTCACTCCAGCCCCCTTGTCCTGCCAGGCTCTGCCCTTGAACAAGCTGATTCCCCTCCTGTGTCTCTGCTCCCTTCAGGGACTGGCAGGCTGCAGTGAGGTCCCCCCACAGCCTTCTCTGCTCCAGGCTGACCCAGCCCAGCTCCCTCAGCCTCTCTCCAGAGGGGAGCTGCTCCAGCCCTCTGAGCATCTCCGTGGCTCCTCTGACCTCTCTCCAACAGCCCCACATCTCTCTTGCACTGGGGGCCCCAGCTCTGGACACAGGAACCAGCTGGGGCCTCAGGAGGGCAGAGCAGAGAGGGACAATCCCCTCCCTGTCCCTGCTGCCACCCCTCTGCTGATGGAGCCCAGGATCCCATCACCCTTCCCAGCTGCCAGAGCCACTGCTGGCTCATGGGGAGTTTCTCACCCACCATGGGACTCAGGTCCTTCTCACAGGGCTGCTCCCCAGCAGCTCTTCTCCCAGGCTGGATCTGTGTCTGGGATTCCTCTGGCCCAAGTGCCACCCCTGACACTTGGCACTGATGAACCTCATTAGGTTCACCCAGGCCCATTTTTCCAGCCTGTCATGTATTATACATGTTTGAAGAAGAATGTTGAATAGCATGTAACATGGTCTGTGATAGATCTTGGTGCTTCCCAGCAGCGTGGAAGAGCTTAGACTTTTGGAGATAGGGAGGGAATTTATGCTGTAAACTGTGTCAGTGACTACTTTCTTTCAGGATCAGGAGGCCAACAAACATAGCTTGAAGTTACTTTTGGCCCTTGGGGAACCAGCTCAGAGATGGCAACTGCTTGGTGGTAGGGAGATGGTTCAACTAGATGATCTTGGAGATCTTTTGCAACCTTAATGATTCTATGGGTCTAACCTTGTGAGATTCATCTCCCCTCACCTCCCAGCCAATGCACAGGGAAAGGAAAAAGCTAGCAGTCTTCAGAAGTTGTTATATACAAGCTGAAGAGCACTTTTTCTAAACCTCCTTACCTTATTTGTCTCAGGTTTGCTGAGGGAAGAGAACCAGGAGGGATAGCTCAGCATCTGTCCTCACTGCTTTACTCTCTGCTCTGACAGCATCTTGGGAACATATTGCCTGTGCTTTGCCATGCAAGTTGTGAAATGTTTGCAAAATCCTCTTGCCTTGGTAACCCAGCTGGAAGAAACTTTCCTGCCTCCACTGAGTACTCCCCTTTGAAATGCTTTTGGTTTGATTTCCTCCTCAGGGAAAATCTCTAAGAAGGAACATGGTGTAATTGTCACTTAGTGACTCCTAGGGACCTGTTACAGGAGGTTAGGAGTTGGAAGGGACCTCCAGCAGGATCACCCAGACTAAATCCCACAGGAACACATCCAGGTGGGTTTGGGTGTCTCCAGAGAAGGAGACTCCCCAGCCTCTCTGGGCAGCCTGTCCCAGGGCTCCCTCACCCTCACAGGGACAAAGTTCCTCCTGATGTTCCCATGTTCCCTCCTCTGCTCCAGCTGCACCCACTGCCCCTTGTCCTGTCACTGTCACCTCTGAGAAGATCCCAGAACTTCAATGCCACACTCAATTTGTGGATTAGGCTGCCCAGGGGGTGTGGAGTCTCCTTCTCTGGAGACATTCCAACCCCATCTGGATGCCTGTCTGTGCAGTATGAGCTGGGGAGCTGCTTTGGCAGGGGGGTTGGACCCCATGAGCTCTCGAGGTCCCTTCCAACCCCTACAACTCTGTGACTCTGTGAATCAGTTTTTCTATCCAGCCTGTAACATGTGTGACTCTTCTCCATTCTTTGTGCATCATTGATAGCACTGCACCTCTGACAACACCTCAGCTGAAGGGATGCTTTCCAAAGCCAGCAGTGTATTCCTTGCCTGCTTAGCAGTTCTTGCAGCACTTGGACCAAATTCTTTCCAATCAATAACATGGAGCTGTGGTGTAGAATTCCACCCACTCTATTTAGCAGGCACACACAGTTACTTGATCTTAGCTCTTTGGGTGGCAATGAATCTCCCACTTTCTTCATAAATTGAATTCAATTATCACTTCTTTACCCTGTCTTCACAAGCAAGTTTAGACATCTTGCTTCTCATCTTGCGTTTTAAGGAGAAGAAACAATAGTTTGCCATCACTTCTGCATTTCTGGGGTGTGAGAGATGGCCTGATGAATTAATAGAATTTGCAGCTGCCAAGGAATTTTGGTTAAGTTTGTCTAACAAGCTTTTACAAACTATTCTTAAGTCCCATGAGATCCCTGGAGTTCAACCTGGTGTTATTTGTCTTAGACTGACAAATGAGCTGCATAAAGGCTGTGAGACCTGTTGAAAGTTGCCTAAGTCAGTGTTAGTGTTAGGCAGAGGGCATCAATATACTTGGCTGAGTAGTCGTCGTGCTGCTACCAGAGCGCATAGCTTGTGAGCTGGGAGTTTTGGCTCTCAGCAAGAGCTTGGACAAAGCAGCAGGTTAAATGAAGGGGAGATTCTGCAGCTAATGGAATCACAGAATCACAGACTCACAGGGGTTGGAAGGGCCCTCCAGAGCCCATGGGGTCCAACCCCCTGCCAAAGCAGGGTCCCTAGGACAGGGCAGGGCTGGAATCTCTCCAGAGAAGGAGACCCCACACCCCCTGGGCAGCATAAAAAACTGGTTAAACTTTTCCTCTTGTTACTGTGGGTATAACAAAGATAATTTCCTTCCATGGAGGAAATCTGAGCAGTCTGAGTCCTTGTGTTATTCCAACCTTGAGAGCAGCGTGACTGTCCAGGAGAAGCACAAGCTTCCTTTACAGTGGCAGCACAAACTGCCACATTCACTTCATCAAACCAAAGTGTTAACTACTTCCCATTAAATCAGATGTTCTCAGGCTCAGGATCAACAGAACCTGCTTAAGCAAAGCATCTGTCCTGAGTTCTGGAGTTAAGGTTCCATACAGTGTGTTTCCAAAGGCTGGCAAGGAAAGAGGAGAAATCCTTGGTAATTCTGTTTCTTCCCCTGTTTAGAGGGGTGGGACAGGAAAGGGCAGTGGGGAGGGCTTATTGTGGGCTTTCTCCTTATCCTTCTGTACATTTGGGTCTTTCTTAGGAGCTCTGGTACTTAAAAGGGTGGGAGGAGGAGAGATTTGTGATCTGGTTACAGGGTTAACAGTCAGGAATCTGTAAGCCTGAGGCACTTGTCCCCAGCATGTGAATCCACCAAGTGCACAGCAGACCTAGACAGTGTGGGGTGTCTCTTGGCCAAAGGAACAATGCTAATGTGGAGAGGCCATGCAATCATTCAGATGTCCACTGCATGCTATGTAGAAGAGGGAGGGGGGAAAACAAATCCAGATGACCTCTCTCTCTGGGAAGAGGGTTAAGTGGATGCAGAGACACCTTTCAGTCATGAATAAATACTGCATCTGCACTGTGAGCCCACCTTTCCCTTACCACAGGATGTCTGAGTCAGAGGAGCTCATCAGTTCATGCAGGCAGAATGCTTTCATCTCATTAGAGCTGCCTTCTGCTCTGGAAACAGGAATGATCTGTAGTTTTCCTTATGCAACTCTGCTATGGAGGGCAGCCTTGTTCCACCTTCGTTTCTCTGAGTATCTAAAGATGCATCGTGTGCTAGAGGGGAATTCAAGCTGGAAAGCCATAACCATACACCACAAATAGACACTCAAGGACACTTCAAATAAATAAAAAGGGCAAGCAGCACCACCCTTCCAGTGGTCCCCAATCCTTTGCAATTTGGGATTCCCCAAATCCCACCTCATTTGCCCACTAACTTCCAGGAAATATTTCTGAGCTGCCTATCTGGCATCCTACTCAGAGTTCTTTACATCCCTATTGGCCTTTGTCCAGCAGTTCCTCATGTTTCCATCATGCTGTGTGGAGAGCCACTTCTTTCTGTCTGATTTGAACTTGACTCCTACTGTCGTTGTTCAGTCCTAAGTTCTTGTATTGGAAGAAATGGTTGATTCCTATCCACCTTCTCCAGACTTTCTCCTGTTTGTCAGCCTTGCCATATGCCTCAGATATCTCTTTTCCAGACTGTTCAGTCTTTCATCACACAGTTGCTTTGTAGGCTCCAAGATTGTTATTTTGAATGCCAGCATGAAAATCATGAAGGCACACAAAAATCCCAGAACATTTGGAGTTGGAAGGGACCTGGAAAGATCATCTAGTTCAACCCCCTCTACCAGAGCAGGATCACCTAGATTAAGTCACACAGGGACACATCCAGGTGGGTTTGGGTGTCTCCAGAGAAGGAGACTCCCCAGCCTCTCTGGGCAGCCTGTCCCAGGGCTCCCTCACCCTCACAGGGACAAAGTTCCTCCTGATGTTCCCATGTTCCCTCCTCTGCTCCAGCTGCACCCGCTGCCCCTTGTCCTGTGGCTGCCACCCCTGAGCAGAGCCTGGCTCCAGCTCCTGACTCTCACCCTGCACATATAAATAGGTAAAAAAAGAATGTTGACTGTTGTAAGATCTCTGACATGTGAGGAAGAGCAAAGAGGTCTTCCTCTTCAGTCTTTTACATCTGTGTAGTTTTCTAAGTAGCATTTACACCACTTCCCACCCCCTGCATTCCTGCCCCAAGTTACACTTCATTTTCTGTGCTGCTGGCTGCTGCAGAGACAGCCCACAGCTCTGCCTGGGGTTGTGGAACAGTGAGGATGGGGAACAAAAATCAGAAGCAAGACCTGAATTGAGATGTGTGTGGGAAGAGGTGTGAGGGCACAGGGAGTACTGGTGGAGCCCTGTGCAGAGGGACCAGCAGCCTGTGTGGCAAAAAGCAGCCCAGTTTAAACTCACACCAGGGGAACTCTCTGTGGGTTGAACACTTCAAAAGGAGAGCCTGCCAGATACCAAACCCCAAATCTTTAAATAACACAGAGAGCAATGGGAACAAATCTGAGCTGCTTGCTCTCAGGAAGAGAGCAGGCATCTCTCAGCCAGGCTGTAAAGCACTATAATCCCATCAGCTTCAGGGCTTACACCATGGAAGAATTCAGCCTACTGGGTCCAACAGTCTTACTTAGGCTGAATAATTCTTTTGTCCCATCTCTGCATCATGATTGTGGCTCTAGACACCAAATGGGTGTTGATTTTAGTTCCAGTGAGACAAGTTTTACCAGGCTCATGGGAGGGGATCCCTTGTTAGAACTGTGCTGCTGAAGTGAAGGGAAAGTATTTTTTCTTCAGCTTTCCAAATAATTCTCTTTTCTTGGGCAGGCTTCAAGCTTGGAAAATGTCAGTCTGAGAGGTGAAGCTTAAGGGAAAATACAAGCAGGAGAGGACAAGCAGTTCTAATGGAAATCCTTTGCCAGGGTTTGAAAATAGCTGTTAAATGTGGCCTGTTGGCTATATTACACAGTTTAAAAGAAATCTTATTCCTAAAACGTCCTAAAATATGCTTTGCAATTGGTTGAAGGAGCTTATTGCTCCAGAATATCAGAGAAACCCCTGCCTTGTGAAATATCCATTAAAGACACAATAACCCTTGCTCCTATGACTGGGAGTTTGCACCACCACTGACCTGGTAGGACCATGATTGGGTGGGAGGGAGCTTGAAATCATTAATTGATAAGGGGAGAGCAGGAGCAAGGTGATGGGGATGGCCTGCCCAAGGGGCTTTGCTCTATGGGACCTGCCACTGCAGGGGACTGAGACCCCTGGGATAAATGTCTACCTGATCTGCAATGCTTCAGAGGGGTCAGGCTCCTCCCAAGGAGCTGTTTGCTTTGAGAATGGGGTATCAACCAGCCTCAGAGCTGTGATCAAGGTGATCACCCCCCAGGATAGAGGAGGAAGGGGTACAGAAGTCAGGGGGCACAGATTTCTCTAATGCATCTCTACTCTTAAGGTACATGGAGTTTGTTACTAGAGGTGAGTCAGGTCCTCAGTGCTGGAATTCCTCTGGCTCCATCTTGCACCCTTCACCTTCCTGGCATGGGAACTGATGGTGTCTGGTCAGTCCTTCTATGTTATTGGGGCACAACAGCCCTGTGCAGCGCTGCAGGCTTGGGGGAGACTGCCTGGAGAGCTGTCAGGCAGAGAAGGACCTGGGGTGTTGGGTGACTGCAGGCTGAACATGAGCCAGCAGTGTGACCAGGTGGCCAGGAAAGCAGAAGGCATCCTGGCTTGTGTCAGATCAGTGTGGCCAGCAGGTCTGGGGAGGGGATTGTGCCCCTGGACTGGGCACTGGTGAGGCTGCACCTCGAGTGCTGGGTCCAGTTCTGGGCCCCTCACTGCAAGAAGGACATGGAGGTGCTGGAGTGTGTCCAGAGAAGGGCAACCAGGCTGGGGAAGGGGCTGGAGGGCAAATCCTCTGAGGAGCAGCTGAGGGAGCTGGGGGTGTTGAGCCTGGAGAAGAGGAGGCTGAGGGGAGCCCTTCTCACTGCCTACAATGACCTGAAAGGAGGTGGATGTTGCTATCTTCACCCAAGTGATAGGTGACAGGATGAGGGGGAATGGCCTCAAGCTGCACCAGGGCAAGGTCAGATGAAACATGACAAAATTCTTCACCAAAAGGGTTATTGGGCATTGGAACAGGCTGCCCAGGGAGGCAGTTAAGTTGTCATCCCTGGATGTATTTAAAAGATGGGTAGATGAGGTGCTCAGGGATCTGGTTTAGCACAGGACAGGGACAGTTGGACTTGCTGATCTCAAAGGTCTTTTCCAACCTTGTGATTCTGTGAATCTGTGATTCTGTGATGGGTACTGCATGCTCCTACTGCTCCAGCTGACCTTTGAGATACTGTCCCTTGAGCATCTCCAATGAAACAGATAGTAAGATAAATACAGAAGCCTTATAAAGCCCAGCATCTCTGTAAGGACCAACATTTCTCTGATCTCTGAGGGGTTTTTTTCCCCACTAAGATTTATAATGCCTCCTTCCAGGAAGACATTACTGGGTTCTGATATTTTACCTTCAGCACGTGAGTATGATTTCAAACACCTTCCTCAGGCTTCAGTACATAGTCTTTCCAATACATAGTCCTTCAGAAATGTCACAGGCCAGGTAGGCATGGAAAGGAATTTGATTATACTTGAAAAGAAAGACAAACCAGCTCTGAATGGGAAAGTTATCCAGCATGTTTTTGGGTTTCTCTCTGTAGTTTAGGTGGAAAGGATTGTTCTTTTGCCAGTGTAAATATATAAATTTTAAAAGAGATGTCAAGGACTGCTTAACATACAGACAAAAAAAAGTTTCACACATCTGCCCTTATAATGGCCCTGTGTGTTTGCATTCTACTTATTTATGCATTCCCATTTGGTTTATTTATGAGATCTTTGCCCAGAAATGTTCCCCCTATTAGCTCTATATGGTTCTATATGGTAATTAATAGATGGCTGTGATATTCCATATGTTATTATTTCTCCAGCATTTGCACCTATGAGCCCAAACCAAGATCAGAGTCTCATTTGGATCAGAAGATCAAAGCTTCTTTTGTAGTAGGGGCTCCACACAGGCATGGAGAGTATCTGAGGCTGTTAGTCTAAACACAGCAACTGGGCAAGTGGCAGGGAACGGATGGGTGCTGGCCCTTGGCATCCTCCTGGCCAAATCACTGGGCATTACTGAAGAAAATAGGGCTCAGTGTTGGGTCCAGCCCTGTTCAATATCTTCATTGACACCTTGATGAGGGAACAGCACCCACCCTCAGCAAGTGCTGATGATCCAGAGCTGGGAGGGGTGGCTGACAGGCAGGACACTGCGCTGCCATCCAGAGACCTGGCCAGGCTGGAGAGCTGGGCAGGGAGAGACCAGATGGGATTCAACAAAAGCAAGTGGAGAGTCTGGCACCTGGGGAGGAACAACCCCATGGATCAGGACAGGCTGGGGGTGACCTGCTGGAGAAGAGCTCTGTGGAGAAGGACCTGGGGGTGCTGATGGGTGACAGGGTGGCCATGAGCCAGCAGTGTGCCCTGGGGGCTGAGAGAGACAATGGGATCCTGGGGGCATCAGGAGGAGTGTGGGCAGCAGGTCACAGGAGGGGATCCTCCCCCTCTGCTCTGCCCTGGTCAGGCCCCACCTGGAGTGTTGTGTCCAGTGCTGGGCTCCCTGGTGTAAAAAGGACAGGGATCTCCTGGAGAGAGTCCAGAGAAGGGCTATGAAGATGATGAAGGGCCTGGAGCATCTATCCTGTGAGGAAAGGCTGAGAGAGCTGGGGCTGTTCAACCTGGAGAGGAGAAGACTGAGGGGGGACCTAATTGGTGTTTAGAATTATCTTAAGCATGGGGTGCAGGGGGAATTGGCCAGCCCCTTTTCAGTATCTGTGGGGACAGGACAAGGGGCAATGGCTGCAAATTGGAGCACAGGAAGTTCCACACCAACATGGGGAGGAACTTTTCCCCAGTGAGGGTGAGGGAGCCCTGGGACAGGCTGCCCAGGGTGTGTGGAGTCTCCTTCCCTGGAGTTATTCCAGCCCCATCTGGATGCCTGTCTGTGCAGTATGAGCTGGGGAGCTGCTTTGGCAGGGGGGTTGGACCCCATGAGCTCTCGAGGTCCCTTCCAACCCCTACAGCTCTGTGATTCTGTGAAAATGTAGTATTTGTGGAAGTTCCATGGTCTCCTCTGTATCAGGCTGCTCTCCTGCCCAATGGTGATAGCACAAAAGATGCTTAAAGCCCAGCTGAGGTTATGGTAGGAAGCTATTCAGTGAGGTTCATGCACACAGAGGTGTAAGGAGGAGGGAGGAAAGGAAGGGATAGTGTTGGTGTGGTTACAGTTTATGAACCCAAAGCTAAGTTAGACATAAGTAACTTGTAAAGTATGTGAGGATAGAAGGAATGTTTTCATTTAGCCCTGCAACTGGGACATCCCAAGCCCATGCAGCACTACAGGCTTGGGGGAGACTGGCTGGAGAGCTGTCAAGCAGATCCAGCCCCCTGCCAAAGCAGGGTCCCTAGGGCCGGGCAGGGCTGGAATCTCTCCAGAGAAGGAGACTCCACACCCCCTGGGCAGCCTGTCCCAGGGCTCCCTCACCCTCACTGGCAAGAAGTTCTGCCCCACATTGGGGTGGAACTCCCTGGGCTCCAACTTGAGGCCATGGCCCCTTGTCCTGTCCCCACAGGCACTGAGAAGAGGCTGCCCATGTCCCCCTGTGTCCCAGCCTTCAGCTATTGATCCCCAGTGATCAGATCCCCTGTCAGGCTGCTTCTCTCCAGGCTTTCATCCTCCTTGGAGAAAGGTACTTTTTTGTGTGTGGGTGCAGATGGGGGAAATAATAGGTTTCAATATATAAAATACAAAGATCAAAATAAGTTTATTAATCTAAAATGTCACAGCAGTGTGTCATGGCAACTAAGCTCTAAGAAGTCCTTCATGCTTCCACTCTGCTGCTTGGTGTACATCTTTCCATCTCAGCCATCTTTCTGCAGGAAGGGGAGGATGGAAGGTGCCATATTGTGCTCAACAGCCTAATTTGTTTGGATAACACATTAATTACACAGCACCCCTGTAAACCCAGGTGTGTTTCCATTGTGGGGACAGTCTGAGGGAAGCCATGGTAAAGGACAGTTTTCAAAAACACAACAGGAATGACAATGGCATGAAGTTTTCCTGTGCATCACCCAAATAATCTATGAGAACAACAAAAAAATCCATAACTGGGTTCAAGCAGTTACCTCACAGGCCATTCATCTGCCTCTTTTAGTCTCAAAGAACCCCAAACACACCTTAGTTCCAAAAGAAACATCCAAAGGAATAAACTTCCAACTTATCTACATGTGTTGCTGGGAATTTTTCTGGCTGTAGATACACTCCACACTGTGCAGGGGTCTGGTCCTTGGACTGAGTGCTCCTGGTACTGTGGGGTACAGAAGCAACTTTGCTTTTCTATCCATTAATTTTTGCTATTCTTGCTATTAATTTTTACTTTTCTTGCCATTAATTTTTGCTATTCTTGCTATTAATTTTCACTTTTCTTGCCATTAATTTTTGCTATTCTTGCCATCCATTTTTACTTTTCTTGCCATTATTTTTTGCTATTCTTGCCATCAATTTTTGGCTTTTTTTGCCATTACTTTTTACTTTCCTTTTTCTATTGGACAATTGGCATATGGCTGTAATCTGGTGTCTAGACATCCTCCCTGCATGGCAATTGAAAGGCCTCACACAAGTGCAATGTGCCAGGTCTGGGAACAGACTCTGTGCTTGAAGCTGCTCAAGGTAGAATCGTAGGATCATAGAATGGGATGGGTTGGAAGGGACCCCATGGATCACAGAGCTCCAACCCCCCTGCCACAGGCAGGGACACCAACCTCAGGCCTGGAGCTACACAAGGTTGCCCAGGGCCCCAGCCAACCTGGCCTGGAACACCCCCAGACACAGGGCACCCACCCCCTCTCTGGGCAGCCCCTTCCAGCCCCTCACCACTCTCTCTGCAAAGAACTTCCCCCCAATCTCTCCTCTCACCCTTCCCTCCTCCAGCTTCACTCCAGCCCCCTTGTCCTGCCAGGCTCTGCCCTTGAACAAGCTGATTCCCCTCCTGTGTCTCTGCTCCCTTCAGGGACTGGCAGGCTGCAATGAGGTCCCCCCACAGCCTTCTCTGCTCCAGGCTGACCCAGCCCAGCTCCCTCAGCCTCTCTTTGTGAAGAGGTAAGGTATCGTTAAAAAAAACCCCAACCTGTTGGATTCTTCTTTTTTAGTAGTTTTTAACATAAAACTACAGCTTCAACTACCTTCAGACAAGAATTTCTAATGTAATCATAGATTTTTAACTCAGCATTACAGGAAATAGGAAGAATGCACTTTTGTTGCTTTATTTTTCAATTTACCCTTAGCTATAAACATTTAGGGTAATTCTTTGGCTTTCTAGCTGGGGATTTCTAATGTTCCCATGTAAATAAACCACAAAGCCACAAAATAAGCACTTCCCACTTGGAATGGGTTTTGGGTTGAACTTCAGAACCCACGTGTATGAGTAAGGAGTTACAACAATCTTCTGTCTTACTGCAGGTTCAATTCCAATAGACTGGGGAAAGCATGAGCTCAACTGTAGCCAATATAGTTGGAAAGAACTCTTATGCTGATGCCTCAAGCACATCATCACCTTGTTCCTGCCCCTGTCCTGTGGTTTGAGAAGTGCCAGGCAAAGGAAATTGAGGAGCACTGGATTTCTAAAGGAGAGAAAAATGAGACCTGGAGGTTGAAGAGTGGCAAATTAAAGGTAAATATCATTTGCTCTGCCAAAAGATAATATATCTCTCTTATGAGAAACAGAGCTCCCCTGGGAGGGAATGTCAGTATGTGTGTTAGGGAGTGGTACTGTTTGCTTTTATGTAGCATCAGCAGTGGGTTTGGCAGCTCCCCCCAGAGCCTGTGTTGTTACATGATGGAACAGGCTATTCTACCTTGGGACAGACTTTAACACTAATAGAAATACATTTCATGCAGTATCAGAGATAAGTGTGGTTTTTATAGGAAACACATTTGGTTTGATGATGGGCAGGTGAGGCAAGGAGATGTTGTGGGAGGTTCAAGGCTTTACTTCACTGCCCTGTTGGAAATGTGGAGTAAATGCAGAGTACTAGGGCTACAAAAGTGATCAAGGGGCTGGAGTGTCTCCCCTTTGAAGGTAGGTGAGAGAGTTGGGCTTTTTCAGCCTGGAGAAGAGAAGGCTCCTTGGTGGGAGCTTATAGTAGCCTTCCAATCCCTGAGAGGTGCCTGAGAGCTGGGGAAGAACTGTTCCCAAGGGCATGGAGTGATAGGATGAGGGGTGATGGTTTAAACTAGAGTAGGGCAGGTTTAGATGAGACATAAGAAAGAAATTTTTCAATTTGGGGGGGGTGGATCACTGGAACAGGTTGCCCAGAGATGTAGTGGAGGCCCCATCCCTGGAGACATTCAAGCTCAGGCTGGATGGGGCTCTGAGTGACCTGCTCTAGTGAAGATGTCCCTGCTTACTGCAGGGGGGTGGACTAGATGGGCTTTGAAGGTCCCTTCCAATCTAACACCTTCTATGATTGTACTAACTCCAACACAGTTATGATGACATACACCAAGCATCAGTCAGATGTGGATCTTCCCAGAGATTTCACAGTGTGAGATGACATTAGGTTTGTGTTTTTCTAGTCCTAGACCCCTTCTCAAACCACTCTGCAGTGATTTATGTTTGTACCAGTCAGCTTGACTCTACCCTGTGCTATATAAATACCTGGCAGTGCCTTTGTGGATATGGTCTGTCTGTAGCTCTGTGGGGTCAGGGAGAAGGCAGGGACTTAGGGAAGGCAGTGGTTTTACATATCCATGGAGGTATGATGTACAGTAATGGACTAGGACATACAATTGGCCAAGGCTTTATGGGCATCACTCCAAAAAGGCCATAGAGCTACAAGGGTTTTCACATTTTGCTTTATGGGGAGAGGTGGAAAACAAAAATCCTTGTGCCAAACTGGTTCTTTTCTTGAAAAAAAAAAAAAACAACAAAAAGGAATTTGGACTTAATTTTTCTTAAATGTTATGCAAATACTCAGGGTAAACATTGTGCTTCAACTTCCCTGGCTGTTCCACCCAGCAAGATAGAATCATCACTATTAGTACTCAGAATGGTCTTCCAGTCTAAATGCAACTTGCTTTCTTTATCTCTGTGATGATGAAGGATGTTTTACTGAGCTTTATTGCAGCTTCTCAGCAATGCAGGTTTTAAGATACAAGCATAAACAATGAGCTCATATGCAGAAAAGGGTCTGTTTTATATTGAATTTATATGGAATATACAGGCTCTGGGTTTGCTGTGGGTTTAATATGTAAGGCATGCATTTTACCAAACAACTTAAGCAGAAGTGGAAATGTTTGGTAATAATGGAAAGAATCTAAAGCCTTGGAATGGAAAAGGGCTCAATGGAAAGGTAGGTGGGAAGAGCTTTCATTGCACTGCTTACATGTGGTTATAATGGGAAGCTTCTCTACAGCCACGGTGAGGAAAGGGCAGTTCTGAAGCTCGTTGACAGCAGTACCAGTGTATTGATTAGCTGGGAAACCTGACACAAGAGAGGATCATCAGCAGAGGGGTGGCAGCAGGGACAGGGAGGGGATTGTCCCTCTCTGCTCTGCCCTCCTGAGGCCCCAGCTGGATCCTGTGTCCAGAGCTGGGGCCCCCAATGCAAGAGAGATGTGGGGCTGTTGGAGAGGGCTCAGAGGAGCCACGGAGATGCTCAGAGGGCTGGAGCAGCTCCCCTCTGGAGAGAGGCTGAGGGAGCTGGGCTGGGTCAGCCTGGAGCAGAGAAGGCTGGGGGGGGACCTCATTGCAGCCTGCCAGTCCCTGAAGGGAGCAGAGACACAGGAGGGGAATCAGCTTGTTCAAGGGCAGAGACTGGCAGGACAAGGGGGCTGGAGTGAAGCTGGGGGAGGGAAGGGTTAGAGGAGAGATTGGAGGGAAGTTCTTTGCAGAGAGAGTGGTGAGGGGCTGGAAGGGGCTGCCCAGAGAGGGGGTGGGTGCCCCATCCCTGGGGGTGTTGAAGGCCAGGTTGGCTGGGTGATGGTTTTAAACTAGAAAAGGGAAGATTTAGGTTGGATGTTAGGCAACCTTGTGTAGCTCCAGGCCTGAGGTTGGTGTCCCTGCCTGTGGCAGGGGGTTGGAGCTCTGTGCTCCTTGGGGTCCCTTCCAACCCAGACCAGTCTACGATTCTATGATCTGGTATTTACAGCAAAATTTCTGTAACATTTTGTGCTGTGTGTAACAGGAGGTGCTGGTGGTGGTACAAACTAAGTTTAGCTTGGAGAAGAAAAGTGGTCCCTTTCTGAGACAGCCACCCAGGGTCATCATCCTCCCCTAGCTGTTACCCTGCCTGCCTGCTGCTGTAGACACTGAACCCCTCCATTGAGGTGACCCAACTCAGGGCTGCTGTGAGGCTCATGAAAGCACAGAAACCCACCAAGGGACCCCCCCTTTCTCTTGGCAGCACTTCAGTGACTTTGTTGACATCTGGCTGGGCACCTGTCTCATCTGTTTCATTTCCTATTGCACAAACCCAACTCTCTATCTCCTCCTGTGAAGTCTGGGGAAGTTGCCACTGTGTATCCTTCCTCCCACCAAACACCCGTGTGACACCTGGCTGCAACCCCTGTACACACGACAGCAGCAGTGTGGTGGGGGTTGCCACAAGACGGCGGTGTTTCAGATGTCTTTTCCTCAGGACAGACAGCACGACAGCTTTCAGGGGATAGAGACTGCATGATGTTAAAGCCAGGGAATAATTCACTGCTACAGGAAGACAACCTCCAGAGAACCAGAAAGGAGGAAGGGCAAGGAGGGGGAGAAGGACAGGCAGGGCAATTTTCTATTATTTAAATTTTGTTGTTCAAGAAAGATTGTGTGTCACCCACCTCACATTTCTCATTGTAATGGTCACTTCATTTTAATTCTTTTCTTCTGCAGCAGGGGTGTCAGTGAGCTTTGGTTGAAGCCATGTTATATTGCAAGCATGTTCGAGGTGATTGGAGCTGCTGTTCTCTCCAGATAACATTGTCAGAGCTGAACACGTTCATCCCTGAAGGTGAATGACAGAGCTTTTGTAACAGCATATTTTTACAACTGTAAATGATCCCAAGTCATTTAGAGAACATGGGCCTGCCTTTAATCATGAGGGTATGGGGCAGGCAATTGAACTGTGCCAGCCCATCACCTGGCATCAGGGCTTTTCACAGACTCACAGAGTGATAAGGGTTGGAAGGGACCTGGAAAGCTCACCCAGTCCCACCCCCTGCCAGAGCAGGGTCACCCAGACTAAATCCCACAGGGACACATCCATGTGGGTTTGGGTGTCTCCAGAGAAGGAGACTCCCCAGCCTCTCTGGGCAGCCTGTCCCAGGGCTCCCTCACCCTCACAGGGACAAAGTTCCTCCTGATGTTCCCATGTTCCCTCCTCTGCTCCAGCTGCACCCGCTGCCCCTTGTCCTGTGGCTGCCACCCCTGAGCAGAGCCTGGCTCCAGCTCCTGACTCTCACCCTGCACATATTCACAGACATTGAGGTCACCAGCCACACAGCTGATGTGCAGAGAGGAGTCCAGCCTGAGGACAGCTATTCCCCTCTTGAATTTGCAGATCTTCTTCTGCCCTCCTATCAGCACAGAGGACCAGATACACCTAGCTGACTAGAGCAACAGTGACAAGACCCTTGTGCCTTCCCACCATAGTGGTGCCATGCCTGGGTCTACATGTCCAAAAGCCCACCCATTTCATCAACAGCACGTTGCACAGAGGGAATAATACTGTTCAAGCAAGGCTTGACTCCAACCCCCTTTCTAACCAGCACTAAAAGAGTTTATTTGAATCATTTTTGGACCTTTCAATTTGGATGGAACAGGGAGCTAGCCCCTAGGACGGATTATGAAGTTCTGGGAACCTTGTGCCACTGATGGGTTTCAAGCTGGTGATGGTCAGCTTTCCTTCCCTGTGTTTCTTCAGCTAGGGCCAATTTTTGTTCCCTGGAAAGGGATGAAAACAGAGCATCATAGAATCACAGAATCCCAGACTGGTCTGGGTTGGAAGGGACCCCAAGGAGCACAGAGCTCCAACCCCCTGCCACAGGCAGGGACACCAACCTCAGGCCTGGTGTTCCAGCACCTTACCACTCTCAGATGAAGGTATCCTAAGTAATTCATCCCCTCTCCTCCCCTGGATCCCATCATTAAGTCAGGGAGGCTTTCTGCCATGACTTCCTTTAGCACTCATCACTTAGACCCAATCATTTTCTCCATGTATAGATCACCACCATCCAGAGTAATTTAGTGTGCATTCTACAGCTAGCTTTTCAAAAGCAAACCAGCCTCTCCCTTAATTTTTGATGTGTGAATTATTTCCATTCTTTACCATTCAGAGTCAGCTTTTCCAGCCTGTAACTTTTAACCACTGTGATTTATTGTATTTTTTTATTTCAGATGAGTTATTTTGTGCAGGCTGGAAGACCTGCTTAGATGCAAATCTGACCTATACATCTGGCAGTCTACATGGGGCTTTATCCAGAGCCCATTAAAAGTCACTAGGTAGATTTCTACTGACCTGTGATGAAGAATCTCTTTATCCTGTGCCAAATGTGTTGACCTCCAGTCCTGTAGCAACACCAGAGTTTGTACGAATCTTCTGTATCAGCCTGTCCCAGGGCTCCCTCACCCTCACTGGGAAAAAGCTTTTCCCCATGTTGGTGTGGGACTTCCTGTGCTCCAATTTGCAGCCATTGCCCCTTGTCCTGTCCCCACAGACACTGAAAAGGGGCTGGCCAATTCCCCCTGCATCCCATGCTTAAGATAATTATAAACATTGATCAGGTCCCCCCTTAGTCTTCTCTTCTCCAGGCTGAACAGCCCCAGCTCCCTCAGCCTTTCCTCATAGGATAGATGCTCCAGGCCCTTCAGCATCTCCTCAGCCTCCTCTGCACTCTCTCCAGGAGATCCCTGTCCTTTTGATCCCAGGGAGCCCAGCACTGGACACAACACTCCAGGTGGGGCCTGACCAGGGCAGAGCAGAGGGGGAGGATCCCCTCCTGTGACCTGCTGCCCACACTCCTCCTGATGCCCCCCAGGATCCCATTGTCTCTCTCAGCCCCCAGGGCACACTGCTGGCTTATGGCCAACCTGATCTTAGAGGTCTTTTCCAACCTTGGGATTCTTGGGGGTTGGACTCAATGATCTTTTGAGGTCACTTCCAACCCTACAGTTCTGTCATTCTGTGATTCTTCCAGCTGGGCCAGGACAGTGGGCACGTGGGCCATGCTTTGTGTGACACTGCCTCCCACTTTGCTGCTGGGCTGAGACAAACCACTGTGGTGCTGCATGGCAAGGCTGGAATCAATGAGTCCATAGAGAGATCTGGAGGCTTATTGGGAAGTGTATTGTTAATGCTATTAAACATTACTTAGGCCTGCAGCAAGCTGCATATTCCACAGTTGAAGCTATAATTGCTTGCTGATGCTGAAATAAGACCAAATGTATGTAAATCCTGTTGAAAGCTAATATCATTTTGGCTCCTCAGATGGATTTAGCAGGCTCTACAATTAGCAGCTGATGATGTTAGTGGAGAATCCATCACATGGTGCTGGAGGATGTGTATTTGAATACAGTAAATGCACCACTTTTCCCAGCCTTTGGAGTATTTATTGCCAGATAACCAGATAACGTGGAGCCCACGCTGCATCCCTTGATTGGGGGGAGGAGGATTGGAGCTACTGGCTTCCAGTAACCTTGACTCTTTCTCCTTTTTCTCATTATGTTCATGGTTTATAGTTCCAGTTGAGAAGCCAACACTTCATCCATCTTTCACCTGCTCTTTTCCCATGACACAGCAGTATTGGGAGGGGAGAGAAACCTCCCTTCTGTGCCCAAAGGGGTTATCCCCAGCTCTCCTTGTGCCAGCCCATGTTTTCATGAGATTTTTTGCAAGTGCAGGCCACTCTGTGTTCATGTGTCTATTTAGGAGAGGAGCTAGAGACACACAGACACAGGCAAAGCCTCACAGATGTCTTTCCAACCATCCATAAAGTCCAATTTTTGCAACCAGCCTTTGCAGAGTGAGTAAATTGGGTCCTAAGACCCAATGAATTGGATGAAAAAGAAGTGTGTATGCACTGCAACTGCCTCAGGTTATCACAGAATCACTGAATAGTTTGGGTCAGAAGGGACCTCAAAGCCCATCTAGTTCCAAAGGCATTCTAGTTCCTCCTCTAGACCACATTGCTCAAAGCCCCATCCAACCCGGCCTTGAGCCCTGCCAGGGAGGGGGCAGCCACAATCAATCTACAGCTTCTGTCCAGACCAGATCTTCATTTTCTATCAATTTGGTGATATTTCCCAAGAGGATGGTAAGACTGTAGCAGCAATACTAGGTGTATGTTTTCTAACAGGTCATGAGATATCTCCTCAGGCTTCCTTCCCTTCCTTTCAGAACTCCAGGCAATGCGTAGTCATCAGCAGAGCTGGAATGACATGGGGAGGGCTGTCATGGTCATTTGCCTGGAGCAACCCTCATCTCAGTGAAGCCTGCAAGATCACAGAATCACAGAGTTGTAGGGGTTGGAAGGGACCTCAAGAGCTCATGGGGTCCAACCCCCTGCCAAAGCAGCTCCCCAGCTCATACTGCACAGACAGCCATCCAGATGGGGCTGGAATCTCTCCAGAGAAGGAGACTCCACACCCCCTGGGCAGCCTGTCCCAGGGCTCCCTCACCCTCACTGGGGAAAAGTTCCTCCCCATGTTGGTGTGGAACTTCCTGGGCTCCAATTTGCAGCCATTGCCCCTTGTCCTGTCCCCACAGACACAGAAAAGGGGCTGGCCAATTCCCCCTGCACCCCATGCTTAAGATAATTGTAAACACCAATTAGGTCCCCCCTCTGTCTTCTTTTCTCCAGGCTGAACAGCCCCAGCTCTCTCAGCCTTTCCTCACAGGATAGATGTTCCAGGCCCTTCATCCCCTTCGTAGCCCTTCTCTGGACTCTCTCCAGGAGATCCCTGTCCTTTTTATCCCAGGGAGCCCAGCACTGGACACAACACTCCAGGTGGGGCCTGACCAGGGCAGAGCAGAGGAGGAGGATCCCCTCCTGTGACCTGCTGCCCACACTCCTCCTGATGCCCCCCAGGATCCCATTGTCTCTCTCAGCCCCCAGGGCACACTGCTGGCTCATGGCCACCCTGTCACCCAGCAGCACCCCCAGGTCCTTCTCCACAGAGTCCTCCAGCAGGTCACCCCAGCCTGTCCTGATCCATGTGGTTGTTCCTCCCCCGGTGCCTTTTGCACCAGTACTTTGGAAGAGTGGCATGAACCTCAGCCCACTTCCTCATGGTCCCATGTGGTTGTTGTAATGTCCACCTTTATCTGTGGTCAGAAGGAGGGTTGTGGCCTCCATAAAAGGAGAAGACAGTTGCTGGAACAAGCTAATCTTCAAGCCCTTGCCATCTGTCTCTCCTTCCTTCTCTCTGGCAGAAGGCATGTAACTGCTGTCCCTAGGACAATGATATATTCTCTGGTTCCCCAAGATGTTTTAAACCACTTGGTATCCTGAATTGGGCTAGGAAGAGAACCATGTGGATGTTTTCCTGGATGCTTCTTCAAATAAGCTCTTCAGGATTCAATGGCAACATTATAACACTGATTTCTAGCACTGAAAGGACTTTTTATCATTCCCTGTGCTTGAACAAGTGGCTGAGAATGAGGAGAAGAAAATGAAGGCAGTCTGAAAGGGTCCTGTGACTGCCCTGAAGAGCAGGATGAGCCTGGGCTATGTGGACATACCAGCCTTGGAGGTTTTCCTCCCATTTCAAGTTCAAGGAATATTAGGAGACTAAAGAACATTTCATGACTTTTCAAAGACTTTAATTAATTAGCAGAAGCCTGATGAGAGACAAAAATTATCATCTTCACGGGGGAGAGCTAACACACAGGCTAAAATGCAACCTCAGCAAGAGCTTGGAGCAGCATCTGGGATGGGAGAGTCCCAGTGTAGGACAGCTCTGTGCTATATATATCAGTGGGTAGAGGAAGAAAAACATATATCACACTAAAGATTGTAACTGGGAATGCAGAGAAAGCAGAGCAGGGCCAACAAAACATCTGCAGAAGACTGCTTGCATAATTTGACTAAATATGGGGGTTGTGTTGGTTTCTGCTCACTGGATGATAGTTATTGTGTTTCAGGAGGCTGTACATCTGTGTTCACATCTCTGCTCCTGGGCCATGCCCATGGGCTGGCTGCATCCACAAGGTTTGTACACAATGGCCTCAGACATCCAGCTGGAAGAGGAGGCACCTGCCCTCACCTGGTTTCCAGCTGTTCATCCTTGCTCTTCTCCTGGTGAGTACTGCATCAAGTCTGCTTCTCCCTTGCATGAAAGCCCACTCACTCTAGAGAAGGGCAATGAAGCTGGTAAAGGGTTTGGAGCACAAGTCTGATGAGGAGCTGCTGAAGGAACTAGAGTTACTTAGCCTGGAGAAGAAGAGGCTGAGGGGAGACCTTATTGCTCTCTACAGCTACCTGCAAGGGGGGTGGAGTGAGGTGGGGGTTGGTCTCTTCTCCCAAGTAACTAGCAATGGGATGATGTGTTTAAAAAAAGGGGAGATGAGGTGCTCAGGGATCTGGTTAAGCACAGGACAGGGACAGTTGGACTCGATGATCTTAAAGGGCTTTTCCAACCTTGGGATTCTGTGACAAGAGGAAATGGCCTCAAGTTGTGTCAGGGGAGGTTTAGTCTGGATAACAGGAAAAATTTCTTCACTGAAAGAGTGGTCAGGCCTTGGCCCAGGCTGCCCAGGGAGGTGGTGGAGTCACCATCCCTGGAGGGGTTCAAAACATGTGTAGATGTGGGGTTCCAGAATAAGGTTTAGTTGACATGGTGGTGTTGGACAGATGGTTGGACTTGATGATCTTGGAGGTCTTTTCCTACCTTAAAAACTCTATGACTCTATGATAATTGTTTTCATACTAATTAGTAAGGAACTGTTATTTGGTAGCCAAGCACAGGGCAGAGACCTGTTGCAGTGACAGCTCAGCAGGGAGTGGTGGAGCAGCAGTCACTGCTTCACCCAGCACAACCACAGTTGAGAGGGGACTTGTGGCTGAGGCTTTTTATCTCACCTGCTGCTTTTTATCTCACCTGCTGTTGTGGTGGCATCCCCAACTCCAGGCTGGACTAGGAGACAGCTTTAGTTCAAACATTAATGACTGGCCTGTGCTTCTGTTGGCCTCTTCTGTTGGTCTTTTGCAAGCCATGCCACTCAGTGTCCATTTAAGTCCAGGGTTTATGTGACCTGTTACTCTGCTTGGAGTTTGGAGAGGTAGATCTCCATTGCTGATACCAGGTTGCTTGTCTTCCACCCATATCCTACACCTGGAAAAACACTGGAGCAGCCAACAAACAGGGGTCCTAGTGACCTCAGAGGTGTCACTGATGCTTTTTAAGTCATTTCTTTCTAGGTAACTCTAACCATTATGTTTTCTGGTTGTGTGGTGTTGTAGGTGATAGTGATGATGACCTTTTAATGACATAATTCATTAATTACTCACAACTTCAGCATGTTAAGGCAATTATTTCTGCTCATTTAGAAACAAAAAGCATTTTCTTTCAGAACTGGTTGGCAAATATTCCTTAGTGAAGGATCCAAGGGCATCATCCTCTCTCAGCTGCACAGCTTCTCATTAATATTTGAAAAGGTTTACTGCAAAAATTTAGGGTTGCAGCATAATATTTTATGCAGTTATTTCAAAATTCATAGATTCCTATATTTTTTTCCAGCCAGAAGGTACCATTATGCACACCTTCACTGACCCCCTGTATAATCTAGGCTACATTTGTTTAAAGTTTCAATTTGTTTTCCTGAGCAAACTGGGATTTATCAGACTTAGTTGGGTAGCCAGCAAAGATGTTGAAACCCATAAATATTATATCAGACCACCTGGTGCTCTGAAGCTCTCTTCTGAGTGATAGCCACTCAAAATGAAGAGCAGCTTGAAAGATAAGGAGATCTAATGATGTGAGTGAATGAATGGCTCCATGTTAGGGAAAGATCTTTCTGGGAGCCTGGTTTCAGTTTGAGCATCGTTTCTTTTTACCTTCATCTCACAAATGGTCTTTCAGTTGCCCACAGAATTTTAGAATTAGGGAATTTCTATACTGTCTCCCATGACATACTGATAGCAAAGCTGAGAGAGCATGGGATGGATGAGTGGGCAGTGAGGTGGGTGGAGAACTGGCTGTGGGACCGAGCTCAGAGTGTGATCAGTGGAGCAGAGTCTGACTGGAGCCTGTGCCCAGCGGTGTCCCCAGGGCTGGGTGTTGGGTCCAGTCCTGTTCAATATCTTCACTGACACCTTGATGGGGGAACAGCACCCACCCTCAGCAAGTGCTGATGATCCAGAGCTGGGAGGGGTGGCTGACAGGCAGGACACTGCGCTGCCATCCAGAGACCTGGCCAGGCTGGAGAGCTGGGCAGGGAGAGACCAGATGGGATTCAACAACAGCAAGTGGAGAGTCTGGCACCTGGGGAGGAACAACCACATGGATCAGTACAGGCTGGGGGTGACCTGCTGGAGAAGAGCTCTGTGGAGAAGGACCTGGGAGTGCTGGTGGGTGACAGGGTGGCCATGAGCCAGCACTGTGCCCTGGGGCTGAGAGAGACAAGGGGATCCTGGGGGGCATCAGGAGGAGTGAGGCCAGCAGGTCACAGGAGGGGATCCTCCCCCTCTGCTCTGCCCTGGTCAGGCCCCTCCTGGAGTGTTGTGTCCAGTGCTGGGCTCCCTGGGATAAAAAGGACAGGGATCTCCTGGAGAGAGTCCAGAGAAGGGCTATGAAGATGATGAAGGGCCTGGAGCATCTATCCTGTGAGGAAAGGCTGAGAGAGCTGGGGCTGTTCAGCCTGGAGAAAAGAAGACTGAGGGGGGACCTAATTGGTGTTTAGAATTATCTTAAGCATGGGGTGCAGGGGGAATTGGCCAGCCCCTTTTCAGTGTCTGTGGGGACAGGACAAGGGGCAATGGCTGCAACTTGGAGCACAGGAAGTTCCACACCAACATGGGGAGGAACTTTTCCCCAGTGAGGGTGAGGGAGCCCTGGGACAGGCTGCCCAGGGGGTGTGGAGTCTCCTTCTCTGGAGAGATTCCAGCCCCATCTGGATGCCTGTCTGTGCAGTATGAGCTGGGGAGCTGCTTTGGCAGGGGGGTTGGACCCCATGAGCGCTCGAGGTCCCTTCCAACCCCTACAACTCTGTGGTTCTGTGAATTAAGCAGGGAGGGCAATGTTTCTGTAGATCACACTAACAACTCAGGAATGAAAAGCCATTTCAAACTGAAAAGGGAATGCCCTTTACCAAAGGGGAAAACTTACACCTCCACACTTTCCCTAGGTGTGTAGTGTTGTTGTAATGAATCAGTTTTCTTCTGCAGCATGCAGAAGATGACCCAGTACCTACATAGCTAGAGTCGCCACCGCGTCCTGATTCATCGGCGCAGCAAGGAAACCTATTTTGGATGTACTGACATCCCGTTGGGTGATTGAAGATGTGTTGAATGGCTCAGGAGAGATGGTTCAGAGTTGGTGTCTCTGCTTTAAACAGAGATGAAAAGAAAGGGCTGGAGGAGCCTCAGATGGAGCGTCCGTCTCTGTGACACTCGCCTGGGCGTCGATGATCTCGCGTTCGCTCAGCCTATTGCTCATGTGAGGAGCCTGCAGAAGTGCTTCACAGCTCAGCACAGACCCACCATGTGAAAACTGCAGGTTCTGTCTTGATGATTAACGTTGGCTGTTTGAAATCAGCCAAATGCTGCTCTCTGATCTGATAAAAAGAATAAATACATTGGGTATGAGTGATGGGAACTAGCGGGGAGGAACTGGGAGGGGACAGGGACAGGAGGGTTTGCTAGGCTGAGTTTTCTGAGAATGAAGCTGCTTTCAAGGTATGAGTGGGGGAGAATTGTTGGGTTTTTTCTCCTCCAGATGTTGCTGTGCCAGAGGTTTGCCCCTGTTCTGGAGACTGGGTTTTACTGGGGTGCTCAGCGGGCTGCCTGAGATGGGAGAGTGGAGAGATTCTTCCAGGAAGTGGCAGCACAAATTAGTGGCACAGGAGGAGTTCCACTCATGGTACATAGAATCATAGAATCACAGACTGGTCTGGGTTGGAAGGGACCCCAAGGATCACAGAGCTCCAACCCCCTGCCACAGGCAGGGACACCAACCTCAGGCCTGGAGCTACACAAGGTTGCCCAGGGCCCCAGCCAACCTGGCCTTCAGCACCCCCAGACACAGGGCACCCACCCCCTCTCTGGGCAGCCCCTTCCAGCCCCTCACCACTCTCTCTGCAAAGAACTTCCCCCCAATCTCTCCTCTAACCCTTCCCTCCTCCAGCTTCACTCCAGCCCCCTTGTCCTGCCAGTCTCTGCCCTTGAACAGGGAGATAGCTGTGTCCTCCTTATTCTCCAGAGTGTAACTTTCAGACAGCAAAACCTCCTCAGGACCAGCTTTGGAACCTCCAAAGGATAGGGAGCCAGTTTGATTCACATCTTTAAATTACTCAGAGCCTTGATGATCATTCTTATTCTCAATCTCAATATATTTTATGCCAAGTATTTGGACTCATGTAAAGGAATAAGAACTCTCTCTGTCTAGAATTAGACCTGGAAATAACAAAAGGGGAAAGAACAGCACTTAGCTAAATTATGTTATTGTGAGTTTTATCAAACAGTTATTGATATACCCAGAGGAGGACCATGAAGATGATTAGGGGGCTGAAGCACCTCTCCTGTGAAGACAGTCTGAGAGAGTTGGGCTTGTTCAGCCTAGAGAAGAGAAGGCTCCAGGGAGATCGTATAGAGGCCTTCCAGTACGTGAAGGGGCCTATAAGGAAGCTGGGGAGGGAGTTTTTAGAAGGGCCTGGAGTGCTAGGATGAGGGGAATGGGTTTAAATTGGAAGAGGGTAGATTTAGATTGGATATTAGGAAGAAATTCTTCCCTACAAGGATGGTGATGCCCTGGCACAGGGTACCCAAGGAGGTGGTGGCTGCCCCCTCCCTGGAGGTGTTCAAGGCTGGGTTGGATGTGGCCTTCAGCAGCCTGGGCTGGTGAGAGGTGTCCCTGCCCATGGCAGGGGATGGAACTTGATGATGTTTAAGGTCCCTTCCATCCCTGACCATTCTGTGATTCGATGATTCTATGAACTACATCTCCCAGAAGCTGTGGCCTGTCTCTCAGTGCTTTGCCCTGACCAGAGCCATACAGTTTTCTGTGAAGTCCTTGCCCAAACACACTAAAGAGTGCACATACAAACACCTGCAGAAGAGCTCAAGGCTTCAATTCTGCCCAATGAGTGCTTTCAAAGCAGGTTTTAGGGAGAAGCTTTCCATCAGTGTGGACCAGGTGCAGTAAGTTTTGATACAGAGGAAAATGGATGCATTATTTATGAAACAGAGAGGAAGGGTACAGGAGAAAGGGCAGCTTCTCCACACACACCCCTTTTAAACTCTGAGTTTGCCTTAGCAGAAGAACATCAAATGCTGGGTGAGCTTACCCACTGCTTAACCCACAATCATCTTTTAGGTTAGTTGTCAGGGTTAGGTGTGATGAGCAGAACCCAGGTAGGACTTCTCACCAGTTTCTGATTATTCTTCTCCTTCTTCTTCAAATGACTTCAGCTCAGAGACTTAACTGGTTGGGTTGGGTTTTTTCCTTCAGGTCTTTTCTCCCACCTGACTTAAGCCACTGGTCTATCTATTAATTTGTTACTGTTTTCCTGATGGAGTAGCATGCAATGGTAATTCGTTACTCTGAAGCCCATAATGACTTTTAATTGTGGCTCCTAACACCACATCCTGTCATTTAAATCTCAATGGCTGTCACTTCTCCTTCTCTCCTGGAGAAAATACAGCTCTTCCCCCCTTCAAACAGCCATATTAGTGCACAGTTTATGCCTTCCTCAGTTGGGCTAAGTGAGTCACAAAATGCCAGCTCCTGGAATTATTAGCTCCTCTGACTTAGGCCTGGTGGGGGAAAAAAAACCCCATAATTTATTTGTTCTTTTCAGTGGACACCCTGGTTATAAAAGTAACCTCAAACAGACATGTCCTTGCACACACACTGGTGTGGTTTGGTGTGTTTGGAGAAGGCCAGTCTTGTGGTTCTTGCTGTCTTTTTTTAGAAAGAAACAAAATCATGCAAGAAATTCTTTTTGTGGGTGCTTTCCTGAGGAGAGGGAGATGGTTGGCTGTGCTGAAGTCATTGGAGTCCTTCCTCCTCATCTCAGCAGTGCTGAATTTCATGTCCAGAACTTGGCCCTAAGCAGTTTTTCCCACCTTGTGTATGTAGAACAGAAGGGAGGAAGAAAGGTTTCTGGGCAGATCCCAACTACAGTGCAGTATGTAACTCCAAATGAAGTTCTCACTCATGTGATGTCCTACATTTTAAAGTCAATTCATTTGATTGTAGTTTAAAGAGCTGGGGAGGGATGGTGCCTGTAGTGCATCAGTCAGCCAGATCTGGAGGTACCTGTGTAGTTTCCCTTCTGGCAAGGAGTGAGGGTGGGCAGGACAGCAGCTAGTAAGTCATTCATTCTCACCTTGGAAGAAGTACACAAGATGCCCCAAGGCTGTATCTGGAGGGGTTGTGCAGGTGCAGCAGAGGGAAACAGCTTTATCTTTCCATCAGGACCCAGCACAGCAGGAAGGATTCTTGCCAAGTGCTGACTCTTTCACCTGTCTGCATGACCAAAGGCTGGTTGATATAACACTGCTCCAGACTGTCACCTGGTTTCATAAGGTTGGTCATCCTTGGGAAATAACTCTGGGACTTCTGCACTGGGAAATGTAACCCTCAGCTGGAGCTGCCCCGTTGGGTCATGTAGCTCCTCAGCAGCTTGTAAGCTCCTACATGAGTCAGCCAGGAAGGATCCAAACCACAAACAGCTGGCATAGTTGTGTGTGGCCAGTCATCTTCACTGCAGAGATGCCCCCAAAGGACAGGCAGAGAAGACTGCTCACAGAAGGCACTGACAGTCTGTTTAGGATCCTGCACTGAAAAGGGACAATATCATGCTCTATTTATTCTGTTCTCTTTATCTAAAGCTTAGGCAGAATCCTAAAAGGTGATCTCCTCCACAGCTGTGGTTACACCCAAGGGCCCAGTGTCTGTCTAAAGGGAAGCTGAGCTTTTCAGAGGAGTTGAGGGGGCTGAGCACTCGTCTCTGAGCAGAAGGAATTGCAGTGCATTCCCAGGGCTTTACTGTCCTTCATAACCTCATTCATGCTGCATAGCAGAGGTAACAGGTGACATAGGTCTCCAGGTGACAGGAGATGGGATGAAGGGAAATGGGCTCAAGCTGTGCCAGGGCAGGGGCAGCTCAGCTGGGAGGGCAAAGTTCTTCCCTGGCAGAGTTGTGGGGCTGTGGCACAGGCTGCCCAGGGAGGGGGCTGAGTCCCCACCCCTGGGGGTGTTTAACAGAGGGGAGATGAGGTGCTCAGGGATCTGGTTTAGCACAGGACAGGGATGGTTGGACTCCATGATCTTGAAGGTCTTTTCCAACCCTGCGATTCTGTAATATCCATGCACATATTAAGATATCTGGGTGTCTATAATGATCTCTGATTTTGCTTCCAGCTGGTTTTGCATCTTGCCTAGTTTCATCCGAAGTGGTGCAGTGGCTGTCAGCCAGCACCGTCAGCCGGGGGGCAGTGTCGGGCAGCAGTCTGGACCAGTGTCCTGGTTCTGGCCAGGCCAGAGTTAACTTCCTCAAGCAGACAGCACAGGTGAGCTGAGTCAGCCTGGGCTGTTTTGCCACACCACCTGACACCACCTCCCCATAAAAGCAGCTGTTTGGGGAAGGGCAGGGGCTTGTTGCCTCCAGGACAGGCTGAGTTGTCTGTCTGTCTGTCTGTCTGTCTGTGCTATTGGGCAGCACTCTGTAATCATTGGGTCAGTAAGTTACTCTGTGCTAGCACTGGGTGTGAGTGTAATTGGCCATTGTTGTTCCACATTCACGCTGATTTTTGTCAGTAAACTGTCCTTACCCCAACCCAGGGAGGCTCTGTCTGTCTCTCCTGTGGGACTGAGTGAGCAGCATGTGGTGCTCAGCCACTGGCCAAGGTTGAACCACCACAACCAGCTGCTGCCTGCTGTCAGATGTTGAAACCTTTTCCTACAATGAGCTATTCAAAGATGTGCTGTCCATGTGTGTGTGATGGAGGAAAGCAACAGTCCTCCTTCTCACCTCACAGCTTCAAGAGCTCTTCCGTGCAGAAGGACCTCCTCAGGCTGTGTACTCATTGCATTTCCAGTGCAAGCTCAGGGATGCTTTCTGTTCCTAAGTACCAGCTCACACATTCAAAGGGCTGCTTGCTCTTCAGTTTGAGTGAACATATTTTTCCTTCTATTGATAGGAGTGATGTGTTGTACATGGTGAGAAAGGATTTTGTTAAGAACTATGGTGGCTTCTGGCTTTGGCAGTAATTCAGCCTGCTTTTACAGGGAAGTGGGTGCTATAGGAGCTGACTCTTCCATAGCCAGCAGCCTTCATCCTTCCTTTACGGCTGGACTCAACAATCTTAAAGGTCTTTTCCAACCTTGTGATTCCCTCCTTCAGCTGCATTTCCCCTGGCACTAAGAAGCTAAGGGAATCTTCCAACAGCAATTCCTCCCTGCTGGCACACCACTGTGGGTCCCTTCCGAGCTAGCCTGGGCTTGCCCACTTAGTGTCTGGGTCAGGGAGAGAGCTGGCATGAAATGTGGTGAGTCTCTGGGTCATGTCCTGCCTTGGCCAACACTGAGAGCTGTCAGCTCTTCCTGCAGCACAGCAGCATGGGAAACACTTCCTCTACTTCCCCAGATTTGGCCTGTGTGTTGGGTAGAGGGATGTGGGACTGGTAGTAAGTATGAGCCTTGAAGTTCTAGATCATTATTCCAGAAGGTTTTGATGCCTTGTGAGACTCCTGCACTCTGCATGTGGAATTAGCTGGTAAATGTAGCATGGTCCAAGTGGGATCTATGGCTCATTAGCAGCAACCTCATTTGAGAGTCTCAGGGCTAGATGAATGTGCTTAGCTCTGGAGGTGGGGATGCTCGGGCTGGTGATAGAGACCTTGCACAGATAAACGGAAAGCCACGGTGATGGGCCCTGTCTGCACAGCCACCTCCTTAAGCTCAAGCTGTTGGGTCCTGCAGCAGGGAAGAGCTTGGTGTTTTCAGGGGGAGGAGGGGATGCTTAAATTGGCAGCTGGAAAAGATGTCATAGGCTAGCTTCTGTGATCTAAAATGCCCCAGCAGAGATGAGTGCAACATCTGCTTTGCTTGTCTAGTGCATACCTACATATTCATGCACAGCTTTCTGAACTCTCAAGAGACAGCTGAGTGTATAGGAAGAAGAGTTCCAGTGAGCTGTAAACCTCCTGCTTTAGCTGATGGGAGATGAAACATCTTGTCTCTGTTGTGTTTTCATCTCCAAAGAGTTTCTCAGGCTTATGGGAGAAGAGAGATCTTTTAGGGAGCGCTCACCTCCTCACCTGTTTCCTGATAAACGCAAAGAGCAAGAGGAAACTACCAAAAATAAGTGTATATTAAGAAGTGGGCTATCTGGGGAATAATGTGCCTTTGTACAGGCCCCATGAGCTAATGCCATGTGAGTAAACGGAGTGCAAGGGAGTGACGTATGGTCCTGGCAGGACGGGGGCGGCCCCGCCGTGAAGAAAGGTTCCCAACACATCCAGGGAGGAGTGTAGAATGTGTTCTTTGCTGGAGCCAGGCCCTTCTCCCTAACACTGGCTGAAGGAAAGGAAATCAATGGATGGTATGTTGGAATTGCTGGAGAAGTGGATCTTATGTGACTACCAGCTTCCCAGAGCAAGAATAAAGCACGGCTCCTTGGACCTTCCAGGGTGGTCCCCAGAGTTTGTGACTCACAAGCCACATGTTCCACGAAGCCTGAGTTTGATGTGTACTGCCCAACATGCTGGAAGCTTGTTCTGGCAAGGCAGAAGATGAAAGAAGCTCTTTACAGTGATGAGTACATGTTCCTTCCTCCAGGACTGTTTCAGTTGAGCCTTGTGTAGGTGGAGCCTTGTGTGGCCAGCAGGTCGAAGGAGGTAATTCTCCCCCTCTACTCTGCCCTGGTCAGGCCCCACCTGGAGTGTTGAGTCCAGTGCTGGGCTTCCTGGGATAAAAAGGACAGGGATCTCTTGGAGAGACTCCAGAGAAGGGCTACGAAGATGATGAAGGGCCTGGAGCATCTATCCTGTGAGGAAAGGCTGAGGGAGCTGGGGTTGTTCAGCCTGGAGATAAGAAGACTGAGGGGGGACCTAATTAAAATCTATAATTATCTTAAGCATGGGGTGCAGGGGGAATTGGCCAGCCCCTTTTCAGTGTCTGTGGGGACAGGACAAGGGGCAATGGCTGCAAATTGGAGCACAGGGAGTTCCACACCAACATGGGGAGGAACTTTTCCCCAGTGAGGGTGAGGGAGCCCTGGGACAGGCTGCCCAGGGGGTGTGGAGTCTCCTTCTCTGGAGAGATTCCAGCCCCATCTGGATGCCTGTCTGTGCAGTATGAGCTGGGGAGCTGCTTTGGCAGGGGGGTTGGACCCCATGAGGTCTCAAGGTCCCTTCCAACCCCTACAACTCTGTGATTCTGTGATCTTGCTCAGATTTACTCAATAGTCACTGAGTGTTTAAGGCCAGATTGGATGGGGCTTTGTGCAACCTGGTCTAGTGACCCCACCCATGGCAGGGGGTTGGAACTAGATGATCTTTGAGGCCCCTTCCAACCCAAAGCATTCTATGATTCTGTGATTTCAATGTTACAAACATCTGGATGATTCTCTGTTAAATCTGTCTTGAAAGAAATCGGTTGTTTTAATGCTGAAGATCACACCTCTTAAATCATCAAAAGTCACAGAAGGTCTCTCTCTTTGGGTACATCCCAGATGGACTCTGTACCTTGGAAAGGAGAAATTTTTCCTCCTCTCCCTCTGTCCCTCCCTGCCTTTCCTCCTTCCAATACATGGCTTAAAACGACCATCTGCATTTGCCATCTTGTTTGTTATTTGACCACTGATTTTTGTCTTGTGTTAGTGCAATGAGCTCCTGCTGTTCTTAGGTGCTTCTCAACTTTCTTAAATCTTATCGTACCCATGGATGGGGCTGTGTGAAGGCAGGACACCCTGGAGAGATGCTGGGATGTCTGACACACATGCTGCTGGGAGGGAATTTTGTCTTTCTGTGTTTTCTGCCACCCTGCTCCTCTAAAGAGAATCTGGATGTGCTTTCACAGAAGCACAGAACCATGATTCTATGATTAAGGATGGAAAAGACCTCCTAGATCAGTCCAACTGTCCCTCTACCAGCTATATTACTCACTAACCCATGTCCCTAAGGACTTCATCCAGCCTTTCCTTGGACACCTCGAGGAACGGTGACTCCACCATCTCCCTGAGCAGCCCATTCCAATGTCTCTTGCTGAGAAGAAATGTCTCCTCATTTCTAACCTGACCCTGCCCTGGCACAACTTGCAGCCATTCCCTCTTGTCCTGTCACTGGGTATCTGTGAGAAGAGGCTGAGCCCCAGCTCACCACAACCTCCTGTCAGGGAGTTGCAGAGAGTGATAAGGCCTCCTCTCAGCCTCCTCTTCTCCAGGCTGAACAGTCCCAGTTCCCAAAGCTGCTCCCCATCAGACTTGTGTCCCAGCCCCTTCCCCAGCTTTGTTGCCCTTCTCTGGACACATTCCAGGACCTCAATGTCCTTCTTGTAGTGAGGGGCTCAGAGCTGAACACAGCATTGGAGGTGCAGCTTCACCAGGCATGATCACCTCCCTGGTCCTGCTGACTACCCCATTCCTGACACAAGCCAGGCTGCTGTTGGTCTTCTTGGCCACCTGGGCACACTGCTGGCTCATGTTCAGGCGAGCATCAACCAACACCCCCAGATCCTTTCCCTCTGTGCAGCTTTCCAGCCACCCTGGCCCAGGCCTGTAGCGTTGTCTGGGGTTGTTATGACTGATGTGTGGGACCCGACACTTCACCATGCTGAACTTCAGCCCACTGATTCAACCAGTGCTCAGCTGGGTTTTAAAAAGTGATTTTTAAAAAGGCTCTGAACACTGAATAAAAAGTAAGGGGGCAGTCTTCAGTGGCAATGACCTGTCAGGATAGAATTTGGTGTACTTCTCTCTTTCACTGCTCACTCACCCTCAACCTGGGGTACACGCTGTTTTACAGCAGCACCCAGACACTCTAATGTGCAGCAGATGCAGAGAGGAACAAACTGTTGCTTGAAAAGGCTGCATTTAAAGCAGTCCAAAAGCTGTGAACAAATATAAAAGAGCTTGTTCATTAAGTGAAACACATGTTTGTCAGATTTCTTTGTTTGGACTGAAGGGGTTGTTTCTTTATTTCTTGTGTTTACAATAACTGAAGAAGTAATTATTTCATTTTGTCCTTGGTTTTTTTCCCAAATTTCAGTGGGTAGAGATACCAGCAGAGAATTTTTGTAGAAGTCAGAACATGTTAACTGGAGATTTCAGGTTTATGCTTTTCAGTACATCATCATCTCTTCCTGATAAGGTCACTCTTGTTTAGCCACATCCTTTTGCATCTCAGTGCTTTGTGTGATACTTTTGGTGTTAGAGCAGCTCTGCCCAGAAAAATAACCTTTCTTTGTTGAGAGTCTCTTCAGAACAAAGCAATCATAAGTTCTTAAATTGAAGGCTTCACGGTAAAGTTTTAGAGCCACTGTCTGAGGATGAAGTGCATACCAGCCAGGGAGGCAAGGCAAATCTCCATTGCAACAACTGGAGATGCTAAGCAAGCAAACCACTCCATCCAGGCTTGTAACTGCTGTAATTGCAACAGAGTTGGTGTCAGTTTGTGTCACCCTGCTTGTAATCCAGGCACAGGGCATGTGTTGCTGCTTTTTCTTTGCTCCCATCAATAGCTGTATTCAAGGTCATCTCAGTCACCATCTAATCTCTCCATGGTTTCTGTCTGTTCCTCTCTACTGAAGGAACTGGGGCGTTGATACTGATGAGAGGTTAGATGAGCACTTGGCAAATTCTTCTTTAGGGATGGGACTTGCTCGGCACCACATGGGAGTGCTGCAGCATTCGGCCACAGGGCAGCGTGTAAACACTGCTGGGAGAACAGACCTGTGCCACCACACTCAAGCCTCCCCTGCATGGGAGGGTTACAAAGAGGATGAAGGGCCTGGAGCATCTCCCCTGCCAGGAAAGGCTGAGGGAGCTGGGGCTATTCAGCCTGGAGAGAAAAGACTGAGAGGGGATCTGATCAATGGGGATCAATAGCTGAAGGCTGGGACACAGGGGGACATGGGCCGCCTCTTCTCAGTGGCTGTGGGGACAGGACAAGGGGCCATGGCCTCAAGTTGGAGCACAGGGAGTTCCACCCCAATGTGGGGCAGAACTTCTTCCCAGTGAGGGTGAGGGAGCCCTGGGACAGGCTGCCCAGGGGGTGTGGAGTCTCCTTCTCTGGAGAGATTCCAGCCCTGCCCTGTCCTAGGGACCCTGCTTTGGCAGGGGGTTGGACCCCATGGGCTCTGGAGGACCCTTTCAAGCCCTACGATCCTGTGATCCCCATGACCCTTTGTCCTGCAGGGAATCTTGCACTGAGGGAGAGCTCTGTAAAATCCAAGGCCTCATTTAATCACCAAATCAAGGTCTGGTTGAAATCGAAGGCGTAATTCACACCAGTTCTTGTACCACTGGATGGAGGCCTGGAGAAGTCAACATGTCTGGGGACCATCCCTCTTTGAAACTCCAGTATAAATACATGCAAACCACAGAGGAACAAGCCTCCAGAGCTGTGTTTGCAAGGACTAATACCTAACACTGGGAACATAAATACTATTTAAAATGTTTAACACAACTGATTGTTGCCATCAAGCTGGAATGGCACAGGGGCTTCATGCATCTTGGAAATGTTTTGACGTAACAGCCTAAACCAGGATTCAATAAAATTCTTGTGCTCTAAAAGGTACTCATAATTTTTGCTTCATTTCTACATGTTTTTCTCCCCCTTTAATTGTAGTTCAACAAAGCAGAGGGACTGATCTCAGATAAAAGTAGAAGCGCCAAGATTAAAGTGCACTTGTGTTTATTTTTAAGGGCACTGGGTTAATATGAGCACTCTATTGTTGATGTCAGTATCACAAGCCTAAGATAAACACCACTTTTCTGCACTTACATCACATTTTCAGGGCATTATTCTTCATTAATGAGTATTTTCTTCTGCAATGGAAAAGAATGATGCTGGCATAAGCTTAGCAGTTACTTTTTGTAACTATTTTGTGGCTGTTTTGGAAAGGATTTGCTTCTTTTTGTCATGATCTTTGGGTTTGCTTCTGCTTTGGTTTTGTGTTTGTTTTCTTAAGTTCTGACTCTATTTTTACAATGGAGTTATTCCATTATATATATTCTTTAAGTGCATGTATTTTCTCTTACTGTACTTCAGTTATCATTACTTTAAGTAAGGTATTAGAAACTTGATGCTCTTGCTATCATAACAGTACCAGCTACCCTGTGTGGAAGAGTTGAAAAGGTATTTTTGCAGGGCTATTCCCTGCTTCTGTTTTCTGTTTCATGATCAATTTATTGTTGGAGACTTTAGGTTTTTTACTAGTAAAAGCCCATGCAGTAATGTGCTTTAGAAAGACTGGGAGATAATACCTTCCTGGGTTGTTGCAAAGCCACTAATTACAGTCATTCTTTTTGTCCCTCTTTTAAAGTGTCCAGGTACTCAGCTCCTCTCATAAAAATATTTCACCATGTGATCAGTGAATAGAGTGATTTTCTAAAAGGGATGGTGAGGTTTCAAACTGTGGGGAGGTGCAGAGATCGGTGATGGGCAACATGTAATTTGATGTGAATATTTTAGGTGAAGCCCTTTATTGGGTGAAATCCCACAGATGATAGACATTTGTTACGGCAAACATGGCAAGCTGAAAAACTGCTAATTGATTACACACACTGTTTACAACCGCCTGATTGGTTAGTGATGATAACAAGTTCTGATCAACATATCTTATAGCTAAACATCCTTAGTTTACCTTTGATGCCTAAAAGCATCCACACACCTGCTGTTACTGACCATCTTGTTATGGCTGGTTCTTAACATGTTCTGTTACTCCCAGATACCTTCCCAAAACTGCTGCTTGGTTTAGGGCAGCCTGTACCCCTATCACCAAGGCCGCTGTGTTTTGAGAATGTGATTATTAGGACCCTCTCAGCATGAGGAGCTTTTCCTGTCTCAGGGGAACACGAGGGTATTGTCAGGGCCTATGGCTTCGGTGAGGAGAGCTAGGCCGCACGCAGGCCTGCTGTCTTCCCTGGCAGGGAGGCACCTTTGTTCTTCATTTGAAAGGCCTTTCTGCAGACCACCAAGAAGCGTCCTACAGCTTCCAGCAGTTACATGCTTCTGATGCTGCTATTTAGAAAGCTGTGCAATATGAAGCTCTGCCACATGAAATAGCATGGGCAGCCTGGAATTTAAAGTAGGTTCTCGCTGTCATCTTATTTTGAGCCATACCTTTCACAAGACATCTCTGAAATGTGCCTGCCTTCACTTATGAAACCTCCTTTTACTTAACTACAGGGGTTAACATGCAGGTTACAAAAAATATCCTTCCTCTTTTGCTCCTATTGAGCTTTGGATGAAGATGAGTCAGAAGAAAAAATTGGGAAGTAAATTTAAAACACGGTGCAAGAAGCTGAAGACAGCTGGCTGCTGCATTGTGACTGTTGAATGATCAGGTATCCCACTGAATGCTTCCTGATTGGTGGCATAAGATGAACTAAAATTACCAATTTATAGTCTTAAAGATCATTTTCTCTTGATGACATTTGAAATGTTTTGCCACACGTTGTTTTATTTGTGAACACCACATAGAGGAAAAAACAGATTAGAAATCAGCTCACTGGAATGAAACGTGCTCAGCTACACATTGTTATAGAGTCTGGTTTCATACTTGTTTAACCAACTTTATGCATGTAAATCTTGTATTTGCATGCATGTAAATGGCTTGTGGATTAGTATACAGAAAGAGACTGTTGTGATCATACAGTCCAGCCTTCAGCTGGAAATGCATGGTGTATTTGTCTTCATTGGTCTGTTGGTATGTCCATCTCTCCAGCAATCCCTCAGTTGTTCAGTTTTCTGAGCAAAAGTTCACGTTTCCTCAAATTTTTCTATCCACCCACTTAACTTTGAACATCTCCCTGGGAAAAACCCGATTTGAACTCTTTGATCTTCCAAATTCTTGTAGGACAGCAGGCATCCAACTTGATCTGTTCATGTCTGCGTTTGCATGAGAATAACTTCCCTTCTTCCTACGTATGTTTGGGAAGGAAACAGTGGGATGACAAAGTTCTCAAGTAACGTTTTCCAATCACATGGATGCTGCAGTAGCAAAGGCTCAAAATGTATTTGATTGTGATTTCCAGAAGATGATATCTGAAATGCTCTCAAGATCTCTTGTTCCAGAGGCAGGAACTTGAGGCCTAATGCATGATGAATCATTTTGTTGCATGTCCTTTGTGGCATGTTGTATGTTGTTGTTGGGATTTGGAACAGGCTGCCCAGGGAGGGGATTGAGTCCCCACCCCTGAATGTGTTTAGCAGGTGGGTAAATGAGGTGCTCAGGGATATGTTTTAGCATAGGACAGGAATGGTTGGACTTGATGATCTTAAAGGTTCTTTCCAACCTTGTGATTCTGTGATTCAACAGTGAGGACTGAAATATTGTGCTATAGCAGCCCTCACATGCCATTGCATTGGAGTTATGGCTCTTACAGGTTACACATCTAATAGTCCTAGTCATACTTTTATCAATCTCTCATATAAGATAAATCAGTTAATTAGCTGCCTGACAAGAGGTTGCTCCAGGACCATGCTCTTCTCATAGTTGGAACCTTGCTTCTGTGTTTCTACCCTGAATGATGACCTGCCCTGACTGTCCATACTGGCTTTACTGTGCCAAATACCAGCTTCAGCTGGAATATTGCTCCACCTTTTCTGTAGTTGTACCTGATCCCCACTATCATATTGGTGGGCCATTCAAGAAGTCAGCACCATTTTATGCTCTTCTCCAAAATCCTCCTGTCTTTGATCTCTGGCCTTTCACCTTCTCTACAGGTGATCCAGTGGTCAAAGGTGTCTTAATGAGTGAATTTCATTTTTAGCATGTCAGGCAAAACATTTACATCTTCACTGAGGCAAGAGAAAGATGTCCTAGCCTAAACCAGGTTGGGACACTGGACATTAAAACAAATTACAAGGAGGTTTTTCTTGCCTCATTTATGCTTATTCAGAAAGCTGCTATTAGTAGGTGTATGTTCCAGACTAATGAGATTACGATATAATTGAATTGAGTAGCTCATCTTCAGCACCAATCTCCCATCTATAAAGAGCAAAGCTTAAACTTGAGCAAAGTCATATTGCTTTTCTCTGGCATAATTTGCAATTATTCAAATAGCAATACTACAGATAATGAATTCCAAGTTAATCAAATTGTTGTACCAATGAGCTTGGTAGTTCATCTTCAATTTCAAGTTCATAAGATCATATTTGGTCAGCTGCTTAAAAAAAAAAAAAGCCTTCTATTCACCAAAATTGTAGTCTAGTTAGGGTTTTTTTGTGATTTGTGTCATGATGAGGCATAGAGGAGAGAAACCCACAGAAAATGAAAGCTGAAGGATAAAATTCATGCTAAGGGGAGGGACACAGAATCACAAGGTTGGAAAAGACCTTTCAGATCACTGAGTCCAGCTGTTCCTATGCTAAACCATATCACTGAGTACCTCATCTCCCTTTTTTTAAACACATCCAGGGATGGTGACCCAACCCCCTCCCTGTTCCACATCCCCACAACTCTTTCAGGGAAAAATTTTTTCCTAACATCTAAGATCTGCCTAGATCTAAGATCTGCCTAAAGGAGCCTGTATGCTCCCTGATGCCTTTGAGAAATACATGAAACCTTTTGCTTCAGTGAAATACAATTTTACTGTTATTCTTTCCAGACTTAATGTAATAACCAGCAGGTAAATGCACCAAGAGGTTAAAAAACACCCAACATGATCATACATTGTTGTGAGAATGTGTAAAGCATGATAGGAACATCATCTGCTTCATTGGAAAGGGAATGGGAGTCATCACAAACATACTTGTAAATGTTTGTGGAAGGTTGTAGGCAATCTTCACAGAAGCTCAGACCAATTTCTTTTAATCTGTTGTGCTAAGTATCAACAAGAGCTTTGCTCACTCTTGACTCTTTCCTCTAGGTACTTTGGGTTTAAATATCTGCTTCCCTACGTGCTTTGAAGGATTCTCAGTCAAGTCCCCACACTGAAATAGTTCCAGCCAGTAGGAAGTTTGTTATCAAACATTATGCAGGACACCAAAATCAGATTGAAAACAGATTTACTTCAGCTACCTTGAAATCTAAAATACACCATGGTTCAGAATTTGGTCTCCTTTGCAGTACCAGTGGGATCCAGTCACCCACATCAGGCAGTGGAAAAATTTCCCTCTGCTTTGATGGACACAGGCTCAACCCCAGTGTGATTGACATCCATAGCAGATGACAGCATTTGCAATGTGTGTATGCACTAAGGGAAAGGACTGGGTGCCACACTGGGAACATGGGGACACATGGGTGGGACAGAAAAGGTCAGGTATTGCAATCAGCTTTTCTAGTGCCCAAACAAGAGCTCATACCCTCCACATCAGATCATTCACCGGGGTGGGGAAGGGAAAGTGTGTGTGGGGGGGGAGGGGCTAGAAAATTGACCTGGGTGATGGATCTATGGCCTGCTGGTGTGTACACTCATGTGCTGGAACCATCTGAGTGTTAACACATGGTCTCCCTATCAAAGGTCTGTATATGAAACTCAGCTGCTGGAGTGACAGAAGATTTTGTGTTGTTAGCGCACACTTCATTAAAATACCAGCTGAAATCCAAGTCTGAAATCCCACAGTTTGTGTTAGTTGATAAAACTCAATTGCCTCTAATTACTGTTAGTATGGCTTTAAAATAATATTTTGTTGTAGTAAAGGTCTCCTTGTGATGAGGAATAGCTGGAAATTTGGGAAGGAGTGGAAATGGCAGGGTGGGGAGTATGATCCAGACTGCTTTTACCACTGAGCTCTACATCTTCCAGCAACAGGGCTATTTAAAACATAATAATAATCAAGGATGCAATGCCAAACAAGAGGAAGGTTCAATGTTTTTACCTCCAGTAGTTAAATGAACTTGCTATGAGATAAAGCAAACAATTGCCAATCCTCTTTGAATCCAAGAGGCAGTTTTGTGAGCTGGAGGGGAGAACTTGTCACTGCTTTATATCATTTGAACAGACCTTAATCCTGCAAAACACTTGTGTGAAGAAGATGAGACCTTTTCTTACTTTAATCCCCAGGTCTCACACGTGTGCTCAGCGTTCAGCTCATCTTCCAGAGGTTTGGAGGAGCAGGACCTTGCTGGCTGTACTGAACCATCTGCTGTTGGACACTACAGACAATGCTGCTTTTTTCTGCATGCAGGTATGTTCTCAGTTCAAACAAGCTCAATGCCTCAAAGCAATGGAGAGACAAGCACAGGTTTTTGTTATTTCTCAGAACAGCTTGGCTATTCAGCAGGCAACCCTGGGATTGACCTTCATCCAGGGGTAAAAACCTCATTGCCTGTAGTTTTTTAGAAGGGGATGAGCACGTTGACTCTCCTGTGCAGAATGTACAGTCTTGGTTTTATCCTAAGACAGGAGAAACGTGATCAGGTTCCTCAAATTTGTATTTCTAAGCCACATTGTAGTATTGTTACAAATATTCATATGAGGTGTTCACAAAAAATCACATCAATGCCTTTGTATATTGCTTTAGCTACAGGCTTCCATTCATGACAAACCATTCTAAAAACATCATTGGATATCTTATGAAAGTTTAATAAGACTTCTTATTGACACAGTAGGAAATCTTTTCAGAAGATTTTGTTTTAAATCAAAACTCTTTGGAGTCCTTGCTGAGAAGTGCAAGTGACCCCCTCAAGCCGTAGCTGATCTCTGCTTGTCGTGGATGCAATTGCAGGAGCAAAATGGAAAAATCAACGATGGACAAAAATCTATTTGAACAGAATGAGGCAAAGAAACAGTCAGAGAGTGCATAGGCATTCATAATTTCATTTTTATTCTGTTGATTCTGCTCAGAGCTTTAGACTTGAGCAGAGCCAAGATTGCATGCCAACGGGTGAAAATGCCAGCAACCACCAGAATTATTCGCTCCTAAATAATGGCCCTATTATGGAGCCTGCTGGATTCAGGAAAGGTGCTGGACTGCCTTTTGCCTTTCGTTACCTACAGCCTTCCACAAGGCATTTTCTCTTTGGCCACAATGCCTGGGGAAGGTCACAGAATCACAGAGTTGTAGGGGTTGGAAGGGACCTCGAGAGATCATCGGGTCCAACCCAGGTCATGAGCCTGAGAACAGGTCTCATAAAAGACAACAGGCTGAGCAGGCACCAACACCCCTAACCAGGAGGAGGTGCCAAGGTGTGTGATACCTTTACACCCCTCACTTTTCTAAGCTGGAAAATAATGTTCCTTCTTGTTCCCGTTTCACTAGCACTCCATTGAGTTGACACAAGTAGCAGGTTTTTGGCTTGCTCCACATTCTCCCCACCAAACACAAGCAGAAGTCTTTTTGCTGCTTGTAACAAGAGTAAAAGTTTGCTTGCTGGTCAGCCATGGGAATCTTGAGCTGGTATATATTTTTGTCTGATTTCACAGAATCACAGAATTGTAGGTGTTGGAAGGGACTCCCAGAGATTGAGTCCAACCCCCTGCCAAAACAGGGTCCCTAGGACAGGTCGCACAGTTCAGTGTCCAGACAGGGTTGGAACATCTCCAGAGAAGGAGACTCCACAACCCCTCTGGGCAGCCTATAAACCTTTATCACGTTTAATAGAGACCTGATAAAGGCAATCAATGAGAATGGAAAGTGAGACAGTCTAAATCAGCTCAGGTTCTCAGAAGTTTATTAGAAACGTCTCCCAGGACCTTGGGCTTTTCTGATCCTGTTGAGCTGGAAGCATTACAGCTCAGTCTTTGTTGCAGTATTTGAACGTTTCCCCCTGCTGAACCCAGCCATGCACAGCAACAAAAAACAAAAGGAACTTTTCACACCTCAAAATAGATTTAATTTGGGTTCAATCAGAGTTTGGGGCAAAGGTTTTGTGATCTTTTTTTTTCATTTTAATCAAAGAAGTTGGCTCGTGCCCTCAAAACTTTCATTGTCAGAGTAAGCTCAGCAGAATTCATTTGGAGGTCCATTAAGCAAACAAAACCACGTTCCCTGCTGTCACTTTGGTTCATGCTTTGGCAAATTTTAGGAGCTCTTTTTTAAAAAATAACTTTCTCTGGCTTCCAGGACCACTATAACTGCAGCACTGAGTGGTTATAGGTGTTTATATAAACACGAAACGCGATGCAGCGAAGTGTGTACATCTATCTTTTACCACCACAATCCTGACTCTGAAACATAAAAAAACAACCAAAAAAGGGGGGAAAAAAAAAAGACAAAAGTGCATTTTGATATCCTTTAAATCAGCACCAAAACCCTTCCAGCCTGTGAAAGTTATTCTGGCATCTCACTGAAGGTTAACTTGAGCATTCTGGAAGGATTTCAATAGTAATGAAAAGGACAGTAAAGAGAGTAAAGCTATTTCAGAAGCATTCCTGAAGGATAAATGCTGGCATGCTAGAGAGATTTCAACAGTAGGCTAGAGGGCAGCAAAATGATTTCTGAAGTATTCCTGAAGGAGAACTTTAATAATCTAGCAGTATTTAAAATAGTTCTGCTGTGGTGGTAAAAATATATATGGCAAATGTCCCTGACAGGTAATTTCATTCTTTGAAATAACAAGACAAAGGCTGAAAAGAATGAAGCCTGCTGCTCAGAAATGGTGTCTGTAAGAAACCAAGAGGTGAAGCAGTCACTCTGGAGGCTAAGTGTCCCTGACACAAGTCACAGGGGTTGGGAGGTGACTTTCAGGCTTCGTGCAAGAGCCGTGCATCAGTGGGAAGAGGGTTCATGCAGGACTGTGGGGCAAAGCCAGGAGCTGAGGTGTCCCCTTTGTGCAGCATCAAGTTCAGTCCCATCAGGGACCCAGACCTGCAGCATCCCCAGCAGGTCACAGAATCGTAGGGTTTGGAAGGGACCTCCAGAGCTCATGGGGTCCAACCCCCTGCCAAAGCAGGGTCCCTAGGACAGGGCAGGGCTGGAATCTCTCCAGAGAAGGAGACTCCACACCCCCTGGGCAGCCTGTCCCAGGGCTCCCTCACCCTCACTGGGAAGAAGTTCTGCCCCACATTGGGGTGGAACTCCCTGTGCTCCAACTTGAGGCCATGGCCCCTTGTCCTGTCCCCACAGACACTGAGAAGAGGCTGCCCATGTTCCCCTGTGTCCCAGCCTTCAGCTATTGATCCCCAGTGATCAGATCCCCTCTCAGTCTCTTCTCTCCAGGCTGAACAGCCCCAGCTCCCTCAGCCTTTCCTCACAAAGGGAGATGCTCCATTCCTTTAACCATCTTCCCCAGCTCCATACCTCTCTTCTGAGATAGTGGACATGCAGCGCAGGGTGACCTCCTCTGGCTTCCTTTGGGTCAGGTGTCCTTCAGGCTCAGGTGTCAAGTTCTCATTTCCATTTCACCCAAGGGTCTGTGAATCTGGAAACTCCTTCAGTCCAGATGGAAAACAATTGGATAGCCTCAGCCAGTGAATTTTTCTGAAGGTCTGGATGCTACCTACTTTTGACTCAGAAACGCCACAAGCACAAGCTTATAATATCTCACTTCTTCATCCAGCTGACTCAAAGGAACACACAGGCATGTGCAAATTAAATACAGATATAATTTAGCCAACCAAATATGCAACCCAGCATTAAATTTCTTTGGGTTGGAACAAAGTTTGACTAGCAGTTCTAGCTCCTTCTAATATATCATATCCTAACTGGTATGCTGCATTAACCTACCTTACATTTTAGGGATAACTATGACCCAAACAGTGAGGAGCAATTAGGTTGTTCTCCCATCTTTTGCACCTTTCCCTTTGTTCTTTGTTGAGAGAAGTAAAGGCAAAAGGCATTTTATGCTCTGTAGGTACAAGGAGTGGTGTCATCTGCAAGCAAGGGGTGACTTATGAAAGGGAGACTGTATTTTTTATTCTTTCCTAAGATAATGGACACAATTGGGGAAAAATTATATATAAAAATAGGAATTTCAGTCATACTTGGAAAATATACTACATTTTGCTTACCTTCACCTCGTTTATATGCTTGGACCACAATGGTGGCAATAGTACTGCTACTTAGCCTTCAGCACATGCTGCTGTTTACCAGAGATGACCAAGTTCATCTAGTCTGTCTGCTTCTTGCAGCTCTGCAGCTCCTTCGTTCGCCCATCCTCCACCTCTTAAAGTGGTAGGGGGCTTTTTTTGTCTGACCTTTGTGGCCTCAGCTTTCCGCTGAGGTATAAACCACAACAACTTTACACCACACTGCATTCAAAAAAGTCTTCCCAGGTCAGAAATGACAGCATGCTGTAGCTATGTTTTTGGCTTAAGTATATCTGTGTGGACATGGATAGAAAATGAGGATGAAGTGAATGCAGGCTTCTCTAAAATATGGTCCCATTAATTTATTGAGAATAAAATTATGACTTTGGAAATGGGTATTTGGTAAAGATCTGGGTGCTTTGGCAGTTGGTGTTGATTTTTCAGGAAAGGCATTCTGAGTCTGGAGCAGAGGGTGCCAAGAAAGGTAGAAAGTATCCCAAGGGAAACCTCAGGTGTGCTCACCACAGATGTTTAAATGGGATACAGTCAAGTCTAGCTTTAAGCAAGCTTCTGAGAGACTCTGTAGACACCAGGGGTTGTTCACAGGAACTGCCTGGTGAATCATTCTGATGGATGACAATAGTCCAAGAAAATCATCATCAGCTTGAGAATTGGAGGGTGAGGGCAGCAAGTGGACACATCCACCTCGTTTGTTTAACACAAAATACTCTCCTAGATCTTGCAGGAATAGCTATCAAATAGCTGTTGCTGCCAAATAACATACAAAATAAGCTGCCAAATTACTACAAATAGCTGAGGCACTGCCTATGTAAGACATGTAGGTTGGCTGGTGTTACCCAGAAATGCTCCCCAGGTCATCCTGTCCCCAATGCAAGAGAGATGTGGGGCTGTTGGAGAGGGGTCAGAGGAGCCACGGAGATGCTCAGAGGGCTGGAGCAGCTCCCCTCTGGAGAGAGGCTGAGGGAGCTAGGCTGGGTCAGCCTGGAGCAGAGAAGGCTGTGGGGGGACCTCATTGCAGCCTGCCAGTCCCTGAAGGGAGCAGAGACACAGGAGGGGAATCAGCTTGTTCAAGGGCAGAGACTGGCAGGACAAGGGGGATGGATTAAAGCTGAAGGAGGGAAGGTTTAGATTGGATCTTAGGGGGAAGTTCTTTGCAGAGAGAGTGGTGAGGGGCTGGAAGGGGCTGCCCAGAGAGGGGGTGGGTGCCCCGTCTCTGGGGGTGTTGAAGGCCAGGTTGGCTGGGGCCCTGGGCAACCTTGTGTAGCTCCAGGCCTGAGGTTGGTGTCCCTGCCTGTGGCAGGGGGTTGGAGCTCTATGATCCTTGGGGTAGCTTCCAACCCATGCCAGTCTATGATTCTATGATCCTCATCTTAAAGAGAACATCCTGAAACTTCCAGGCTCCCAATTGTGTTTTCAGAGAAGATTAGGAGTTGGAAGGGACCTTGAAAGCTCATCCAGTCCAACCCCTCTGCCAGAGCAGGATCACCCAGACTAAATCCCACAGGAAATATCTAACCAAGCAACATCTATTTAATGTTTGTCCAGTTCTCTGTACCATGTAACTCTTCAAAGGCCTAGTGGTTTACATCACTGCTGTTGGCTATAGGAGCCTTTTTATTCTTCTTATAAGAAGCTGGAGTCTCCAAGTCTCTTCCAGCAGCTTTTCACACTTATGAAGTAGGTGTTCACAAAGTTCCAACAGAGTCATCATTTGCATAGCCTGAGGAGGAGAGATTAGATTCATCAGCATTTTCCTTAAATGGATGTCCTTCAAGGACAGCCCCCAGAAAGCAGAGGTCAAGGCAGTTAAAGGTAGTGGCATTAATCATCTTCACCATTTGAAATAAGGAAGAATAAATAAATAAAGAGCTTAGCATCATGATCATGTATCGGGGGGTTACTTCAGGTCACACCCACATTAAACATAATCCCAAGGATGTCAAGCCCAATGTTAGGAATGGTGTTGTTAACAGGGGTTCAGGTACAGCGGGGCAGAGCTTTGCGTTAGGCAGCGTAACAACGACATCAGTAACAACAAGGTGTGTACTGCGGCGGTGCGATCAGCCTGTCCTGTGTGTGTCAACCTCCCTGTAACTACAAGTGTCAGGGCTTTTGGGCTTTGGTTTGAAGGGAGTGATGGGGCCCCCAATACAAGAGAGATGTGGGGCTGTTGGAGAGGGGTCAGAGGAGCCACGGAGATGCTCAGAGGGCTGGAGCAGCTCCCCTCTGGAGAGAGGCTGAGGGAGCTGGGCTGGGTCAGCCTGGAGCAGAGAAGGCTGTGGGGGGACCTCATTGCAGCCTGCCAGTCCCTGAAGGGAGCAGAGACACAGGAGGGGAATCAGCTTGTTCCAGGGCAGAGACTGGCAGGACAAGGGGGATGGATTAAAGCTGAAGGAGGGAAGGTTTAGACTGGATATTAGGGGGAAGTTTTTTCCAGAGAGAGTGGTGAGGGGCTGGAAGGGGCTGCCCAGAGAGGGGGTGGGTGCCCCGTGTCTGGGGGTGTTGAAGGCCAGGTTGGCTGGGGCCCTGGGCAACCTTGTGTAGCTCCAGGCCTGAGGTTGGTGTCCCTGCCTGTGGCAGGGGGTTGGAGCTCTGTGCTCCTTGGGGTCCCTTCCAACCCAGACCAGGCTGGGATTCTATGATTCTATGAATGCTGACGTAGCAAAGTCCATGCGTTGTTTCTCTCTCTCATCTCGTGGGCTAGTCTGTTGGCACTTCATTTGGGGTGAAGGAAATACCGGCATGGAGACAAGAAGGAATCTCATTAGGGGGATATGATGATGGGGAATTAGAAGTTCATTAAATATTAGAGAACAAAAAGCTGCCTCTCACTAAGGAGGATGAGGTGGTGGGACATGGGACTGAGGAAAAGGGAGAAGAATCATAGAATCACAGGGTTGGAAAAGACCTTTAAGATCATCAAGTCCAACTATTCCTGTCCTGTGCTAAACCAGATCCCTGAGCACCTCATCTCCCCTCTGTTAAACACCCCCCAGGGGTGGGGACTCAGCCCCCTCCCTGGTCAGCTTGTTCCACAGCCCCACAACTCTGCCAGGGAAGAACTTTTTCCTAACATCTAATCTCAACCTGCCCTGATTAAGACTTCATGATTAAACCAACAATGCCCAGAGTAAACAAACTGACACCCCAAGAAGCAAATGGATTATCATGTAATTCCACTGGTGTTAAACCTGAGCCTTCTGCCCCCAGTTAGCTGGGGTGCTGTTGTTTTGTGGGTGTGGAAAACACACACACAGTTCTGGCAAAGATCCTCCTGTACACAGAGATTCAGTAATTTCAGTATTAAGTAATTAAGTATTCAGTATTAAGACTTGCTCACAGAAGAAAGAATTGACAATAATTTCTCAAAAAGCATGTTCCAAGTGCAGAACTTTGCACACTGGAGTAGCTTCAGTGTAACAGGACTGAAAGTGTCAATACACACGTATTGCCTGAGTAGGAGGAGGCAGTGATTTTTTATAGTCACTAAAAGGTATTAATTTTTTAAAATAGTTGGGAGAGTGTCAACATCTTTCAAATGAAATAGTACTTAGTAATGATTGAGAGAGGGCTTTTTAATCATATTGGTCAAAATCCTCATTAAAATGTTTGGTTCAATGAAATTCTATAATGGGAAAACCAGCCTCTAGTTAAAAAAAAACCCAAATATTAAAAACATAGAAAATATCTGAAATTCAAAATAAGAGTCTGTTTCAGCCCTTACAGAGGAAAAGAACTTCAGAGTGACAAAACTGCCCACAAAATTCCTTCTGATTTTTGTCTTTATTCTGCTCCATACAGAGAAAAAAAAATATAAACTGCTTCTTAATGGACTTTTTATATATTTAGCAGTATGAAAGCATCCTGGAAGCTTTCTGGTACAGTTTGTTACCAGCATCTCTTTGTTCTTTTCAACATCTTCTTAAATAGTCAGAATTTTAAAAAGCAATTTAACTTTATAAAAAGCTAATTTGATTTATTGGGGCGATTTTTATTTATTAACCAATTTGCTTCTGGGTTGATTTTCTTAAGTGCTAAGCTTCATAATGGAAATGCTGACACAACTTTTAAGTATATGGAGCAAATGCTATTCTAATAATTCAGCTGAATAAATACCAGCCAGCATTTAGTTATTTTCCCAGGAACTGGATAAACAGCCATTTCCTTTTTAGTGTCTCTTTGTAAAGTAAAAAAGTTCCCCAGCCCCCTAATCATCACTATGAAATTTTCTATTAAAAAAAAAACCTCCAACCTTTCTGTTGTTTGTTCTACAAGATCTTGGTGGTTCTGTATTAGTCACGTTTTAAATATTAGGGGGAAGAAAAAGGCACCAAAAAAAGCAAAATCAAAGCAAACACACCGACTTGGCAACGAACCACGTTTTGACCTATTTCAAAAAGCAGCATTTCTTCAGTGCTGTGGCTTTTATAGATGAAACCAAGGCGATGAGCTCAGCTGAATAATTCAGATGCTGATGGGACAGAACAACCCCCTGCAGCGCTACAGGATTGGGGGAGACTGGCTGGAGAGCTGTCAGGGAGAGAAGGGCCTGGGGGTGTTGGGTGACTGCAGGCTGAACATGACCAGCAGTGTGACCAGGTGGCCAAGAAGGCCAACAGCATCCTGGCTTGTGTCAGAAACAGCATGGCTGCACCTTGCTCTAGTTAGATGCTTCTGTGTTTAGTGAGGGAGCTGGATCTCAGAGTCTTAACAGTGGCATGGATTTGGGGACCTGGGGGTGTTGGTTGGCTGCCAACTGAATATGAGCCAGCAGTGTGCCCAGCTGGCCAAGAAAGCCAACAGCATCCTGGCTTGTATCAAAAATAGTGTGGCCAGTAGGTCTGGGGAGGGGATTGTGCCCCTGGGCTGGGCACTGGGGAGGCTGCAGCTCGAGTGCTGGGTCCAGTTCTGGGCCCCTCACTGCAAGAAGGACATGGAGGTGCTGGAGTGTGTCCAGAGAAGGGCAACCAGGCTGGGGAAGGGGCTGGAGGGCAAATCCTCTGAGGAGCAGCTGAGGGAGCTGGGGGTGTTGAGCCTGGAGAAGAGGAGGCTGAGGGGAGACCTTCTCCCCATCCACCTCCCCTGCCCTGCCAGGAGGGTGCAGAGAGGTGGGGGGTGGTCTCTTCAGCCAGGGGACAGGAGATGGGACGAGGGGCAATGGGCTCAAGCTGTGCCAGGGCAGGGGCAGCTCAGCTGGGAGGGCAAAGTTCTTCCCTGGCAGAGTTGTGGGGCTGTGGCACAGGCTGCCCAGGGAGGGGGCTGAGTCCCCACCCCTGGGGGTGTTTAACAGCTGGGGAGACAAGATGTTCAGGGATATGGTTTAGCACAGGATAGGGATGGTTGGACTAGATGAGCTGCAGCTCCCAAAAGTTGAATTATTCAGATCACATAGTCCCTGTTCTGCATGCCAGGCCTTCCTTGTTTCCATTTCACTAATAGCTACCCCACTGGGCGGCTGGTGTGACAGCTCCTGAGTTTATACATCCTTAAACTGTACTAATTACTGGCTTTTAAGTAACTAAGAGTTTTTATGGCATCTTCATTAGGATGATAGTAAGTGGGTGGATACACAAGTCAATCAAATGAAATGGTAGATGAATTGCATGGGGTGTTTCAGTTAATTTGTCCTGTTCATTTCCTTGTGATATTTGGGGCTGCTGAAGAAGGCAGCCTCTTTCCTGGGAAGGAAAGCAGCTCATCATCACACTCCTTCCTCCCCAACCCAAGCACTTACATGGTGTTTTTTCTAGTACACATGGAGCTGTCAGAGAAATAGACCCTGTGTGCTGGCCCATGGGTAAGGGAAGGAGAAAGGGAGGGGTTATGGGAAGGAGGTGGCAGTCTGATGAGATGCCCCCCAATTTTATTACATTTTTAGCTAAGGCATAAGTAATTTACAATGAAAAATGATGTAGACTTTGAGCTTGGAAGTAGGGGCTTCTTAATATGTGCCAAGGAGATAAACCTCAGAGGAGGTCACGCTATAAAGGGGCAGTTACTGACTGACTTTGCCTGAGGTCTTGGATCTGGTCCTGCTGTGGGTGCTAGCAGTTTCAGCAGCTGTTTAAGCTTCAGTTTAAGCTTAAGTTAAAGCAACAGTTTCAGCTTCTTTCTGAAGAGTTTTGATGTGATTAGGTAGGCTCTGAGTTGGAGAAAGGGAAAATGGTGTAAAGCAGTCGAGTCCTGTTTTGGTGTGCTTCCAGGAGCTTTCTGAAGTGGATATAATGACTGGTTGGAAAACGTAAATTAGAATTAAAACATGCAAACACTTAAAAATGGGGCAAAAGATGTGTCACCCTGATGTGTGTGTTTTCCTGCCTTCCTCTCCTGATGGCAACTCTGAGAAGCAAGAGGGGCAGCCCTTGGGGAAGGCTAGGGTGGGCTGGTCAGGGCTCCAACAGCCCCCTGCTAGAAGAGGTTGTGAAAGCCCTGTAACAAGAGGAGGAAGGATCTCTGGGAATGGACACAGACCCAAGATAAAAATAGTGAGCTGAAAGAATGTATTTATTCAGCTGAGCAGTGGTAACTTTCCTTGAGGAGGGGAAGGCTGCGTTCCGTAGAGCAGCCCGTGTCACATAAGGAGCATTGCCCAGGTGATGGAGCAAAGGCATTGGGAAGCATTTGCTTGGCTCAGGGGTTTTGTTTGATTTGATGTGTGTATTTTATTGCCATGGATATTCGTGCAGGCACTTTTTTAAAACAAGAGTCTGTGTGGAAAAAGGATGAACTTCTAAACCCAGTGAAGCCAGTGGGACTCTTGCTCTCTAAAAGCAGTCATGAAAAGTGCAACTGTGAAAGATGAAATAGAAGCTTCCAGGTTGTCCCAGCCTATGCTTCAAAGTGGGCAAGTTTATTATACAGTTCAGCTGCTCTAAAGGAAAATACTGACATTTAGAACAGGCTGTAAAATAAGGGAGTTTGGGTCAATAAAGCTCCACTGAACTTTGTCTGCCTCGGGCTCAGCAGTTCAGTGCTGTGTGGTACCCCTATGTCTGCCCTCCTGGGGGGTGTGGAGTCTCCATTTCTGGAGATATTCAAGACTCATCTGGACACCAACCTCTGTGACCTGTCCCAGGGACCCTGCTTTGGCAGGAGGGCTGGACCAAATGATCTCTGGGAGGTCCCTTCCAACCCTACAATTCTGTGATTCGGTGATCTTCCAGGATGAGGGCTGCACCCAGGACCAGAGAGTGCCAGGCTGGCAAACACTCATCAGGCACCTCAAACTGAGGGTGAAGCACAACTCCTACTAGCAAAGAGATTTTTTTAAATTCCTTTTTTTTTAACAGCAGACAGGTTACTGAGGCTTGTTGTCACAGTCACATCACTTGTGGGCATGGTTTGTACTGCTAACAGGCATGGTTATATCAGCAAGAGAAGTAAACAGAGCACAAAGCTAATTAATTATGACCCTTCCCAGTTATCCCATGATGGGGAGATCGTAGGAGGCGTGTGGATTAATGCTGTGAGCACTATAAGAAGAGCATCTTGCCATTCCTGTCAGTGTTTTATCACAATGTCAGTGATGTTATATACTCCATTTTTATGGACTGTGTTTTAAAGTTATATTTCTCACAGGGATGTGTCATTTTGATTACTCTTGACAAGAAATTTTACAGTGCAACCAGATAAGCCTTTTCTGATTAAAATGGGAAATTTGGGGTTGAAAATAGATTGGGCTTTGGCTTTGCCCTTTGCCTCCCTTTTTTACAGTGGAACAGAGAAAGACTTCTCCACACAACGTTTTCTTTTTGATAATTTAACCCATGACATATATAGATCATTTTTGTAACTGCTTCAACTCTCTTTTCTTTGTCCACACTAACTCTTTAAACATAAAGGTTGTTTTGACAAACAAAAAGGGCTGTGTCCAGTTCTGGAGTCCCCAACATAAGAAGGATGTGGACCTGGTGGAACAGGTCCAGAGGAGGCCATGAAGATGATTAGAGGGCTGGAGCATCTCTCCTATGAAGCCAGGCTGAGAGAGTTGGGGTGTTCAGCCTGGAGAAGAAAAGGCTCTGGAGGGATCTTATAGCAACCTTCTAGTCCCTGAAGAGGCTACAGGAAAGCTGGGGAGGGACTTTTTAGAAGGGCCTGGAGGAATAGGATGAGGGGGAATGGTTTTAAATTGGAAGGGGGTAGATTTAGATTGGATATTAGGAAGAAATTCTCCACTATGAGGGTCATGAGGCCCTGGCACAGGGTGCCCAGGGAGGTGGTGGCTGCCCCCTCCCTGGAGGTGTTCAAGGCTGGGTTGGATGTGGCCTTGAGCAGCCTGGGCTGGTGAGAGGTGTCCCTGCCCATGGCAAAGGGATTGGAATTTGATCTTTAAGGTCCCTTCCAGCCCAAACCATTCTATGATTCTATGAATTATAGGGAGAGAGGAAAAAAGATAAATAAGAATTTGGGTGTGCATGGGGGTAAGAGGCCCAGGACAGCCTTTAACTGTTCAAGTCAAAAGCAGCAAGTGTTCATACTTGGGGGAAAAAAGATGAGACCAGAAGAACATGTGGAATTTTGAAATTACTGAGACAGTTTAGTATGTGCTTTCTAGAAGGATATGATGCAAGTGTGTCACATGAATGTTCATAGAATCATAGCCTGGTCTGGGTTGGAAGGGACCCCAAGGAGCACAGAGCTCCAACCCCCCTGCCACAGGCAGGGACACCAACCTCAGGCCTGGAGCTACACAAGGTTGCCCAGGGCCCCATCCAACCTGGCCTTCAACACCCCCAGGGATGGGGCATCCACTACTTCTCTGGGCAGCCCCTTCCAGCCCCTCACCACTCTCTCTGCAAAGAACTTCCCCCCAATCTCTCCTCTAACCCTTCCCTCCTCCAGCTTCACTCCATCCCCCTTGTCCTGCCAGTCTCTGCCCTTGAACAAGCTGATTCCCCTCCTGTGTCTCTGCTCCCTTCAGGGACTGGCAGGCTGCAATGAGGAGCTCATCTGTATCTCTCTAGGGCATCAACATTTCTTGAAAGCATCAAGAGCCATTTGCTTGGAAATGGGAAATGCAAGAAACTCCTGCAAACCCACAGGTAGGTACTAGGATTCTTTTACACTCGGCCCAAGTAGCCACCCCACCCACTCTATTAAGCTAAAATCCTTTAATCTGAGAATCCAGAAGCAGCAACTGGCTGGTTGTAGAGCAGAAGGGCATCATGCAGTTCTAAAAGCACAGACCAGGGAGCCAAATGACCTAGGCCCTGTCATTGACTTGGTGTGGAGACGTGAGCCTGGTTCCCCATGCCTCAGAGACTGCCAACTGCTCAGTACGCAACGTGGCATCTGTTTAGCAGTGCGGAGGGGGTGCAAGACAAAAGGGAAACAAGGTCCTTTCTGCTCCACAAACCAGGGAGATTTAGGTAGGGCCAAAGGTAATTTTACAAGTAATTTGTTGAGGTGAAAAGCTCCTGGCCTCATTTTTTATTTAAAGCCAATCTCTTTAAAGCAGAGGGGTGAAAACCCACGGCGTGAGCGTGATCCCGTCCCAGCTTTACATTGCAGTCAGCTCTGCGCTCTGGTTACTGCTTTGATATTATAATGGTGTTATTTCTTGTAGCCTGGGGCTACTATGGGACTCATTAGTCATAAACCTTACCCTTGGAAAGTGTAAAAGTCAACATCAACCGTCACTAATAATGTATTTCACCTACTGTTATTGTAAGTATGTGAACACAAGCAGAATCTGCTCAGTGCCTCCTCATGTTGTCCTTTGGAAATATCCTTTTGCAGAGTCCCTTCCTCTGTTAAGCACAGGGCCCACTGACTGTACTTATTTCACATTTTCAAATGTTTTTCTACTTCTAAAATGGAGCAATTGATCTAGGGGATTGCCCTAAAGTTGGGTTTTTTCCTTAGGAGGAAATAAAATGTGGGTGTGGACTTGAGGTAGCCGCTCTGCATTTCATCTCAGCCCACCCCTCTGCTCCTTCTTGGGAGTCTTAAAAAATCCCTTTTGTTTTCAAGTGTGGGATCTCTTAAAGGAAGGATATTCTTTTCAGAGATTTGTTTGTTGAAAAGATTAGCTGGAAAGCAGGCTCAACCTCCTGTCAGGGGTGTTTGTGACTGGTTTTGGAAGAACCCAGCTTTCACCTCATCACCAATCCTGCCTGATTCAGCTGCAGGTGATCATAGAATCACAGAATGTGTTAGGTTGGAAGGGACCTTCAGGGGCCATCTAGTCCATCTCCCCTGCAGTGAGCAGGGACATCTTCACTAGAGCAGGTCGCTCAGAGCCCCATCCAGCCTGAGCTTGAATGTCTCCAGGGATGACCTTGGATTTTTTCCTAATGTCCAACCTAAATCTCCCCTTTTCCAGTTTAAGCCCATCACCCCTCATCCCATCACTCCCTGCCCTTGGGAACAGTTCCTCAGCTTTCTTACAGGCACCTTTCAGGGACTGGAAGGGGCTATAAGGTCCCCCTGGAGCCTTCTCTTCTCCAGGCTGAACCAGCCCAACTTCACAGCAGAGCTGCTGCAGCCCTTGGATCATTTCTGTGGCCTTCTTCCCCCACCTCCCATAAGCCAGCTATTAAAACCACTTAGAGCATTACACTGAACAACCAGGTAAAGCAGCAGTTGGAGCCCTTGTGCTTCTGTTTGGGTGGCTTATTGATCTTCAAAGAGACTTAAGGGAAAAATAAAAGAACACCATGTTATACTTCTGAGCTTTCCCATAAGTAGAACCTGGCAGAAACAAACAAACAAGGAGAAATCCCAACCTTACCCAACCCTGTTAGCAGAAGAGCTCAGTGCTGTACTGCCTACAGGTTTGGTTGTGTTTCTAATCCCACGTGTGATGCAGCAGTTGGCATCTTGTCCTGACAAGGAGCAAGGCAGAAGTCTAGATCAAGCCATCACTAACATGGCCATGGGAAGAGAAGATGAAAAGATACAGGGGTTTTGGTGTCCAGCTTACACTATTTTGTTTTAGTTAGTGCAGTGATTAACTAAAAGTTGGCATCTGCTCCTGAAAAGCAGCAAGGCAGAAGTCTAGATCTGGCCACCAGTAACATGGCCATGGGAAGAGGAGATCACAGAATCACACAGAATCCAACCCCTACAATTCTGTGATTCTGTGATTCTGGGTTGGAAGGGACCTCCAGAGCCCATGGGGTCCAACCCCCCTGCCAAAGCAGCTCCCCAGCTCATACTGCACAGACAGGCATCCAGATGGGGCTGGAATCTCTCCAGAGAAGGAGACTCCACACCCCCTGGGCAGCCTATTCCAGTGCCAAGATCCAGGGATCTTGCTGTCCAGCTCACACTTGCCTTACATCTTCTTTTAGCTAGTGCAGTGACTGCTGTGGCTGGGGTTTTCAGTGTGTTGCTGGTGTAATTAAGCAACACAGAAAACCATCAACCAGTGAGTTCCCATGCTAAATGCAATGAATATGAAAACATCCTATAGCCCCAACGCCCTGCAGCGCATCAAGAGAGAGAAATACATCTTTCAATCACACCTCTCTCTGTCCCTGGTAGTTTAACTTTGGTTTTTCTGGGTAGAGATAGATATTTTTAAACCTTCCAGATTGAAATGGTTGTGGATAGATTGATTGTGAACTGATTTATGATCCATATTGCACCAGAGAAGTAATTTTATGCATATAACTTCTTCTACAATTACCTCCTCAATGATTTCAAAGGATTTTGCTGCTTGTGGGAGGCTGTCAATAAGTGGCACTTGCATATTCATCCATTTCAATCTGAGATTTTTTAAAGACCTGAGGGAATAAAAAGGGAACCACTGGAAATTAATTTTTTCAGCAAGTTTTTTGTTGGTTTTGGGGGTTTTTTTTTAGGGATAACAGTGCTTCCATGAAAGCTTTTGAAAAATGGAACTCTTCCTAAATTCACAAGTGCTGAAAGCCAGAGATTTCACCAAAATGTAGCAATTCTTTTTCAGCATCCTTTGTCATTCAGTTGAATGTAAATCCTGCACCTGGGCTTTTTGTAGATCTTTCTTTTCTATTAAATATGCACTACTCCCAAGTGAGTGAGGCTGCTCAGAAATGGGTTTGTTCTTTGACTAGAAAATCAGCTTTCCCAATTTCTTGGATTATTTATTTAACAGAACTATGCTTTTAAAATTGGCAGCTTAAAGCTCTCACTCCTGCAGCACCAGAGCATCTGAAGGTTGGTTTCCCATCACCTTTATGGCCATGACCTGGCCAGGCTGGAGAGCTGGGCAGGGAGAGACCAGATGAGATTCAACAAAAGCAAGTGGAGAGTCTGGCACCTGGGGAGGAACAACCCCATGGATCAGGACAGGCTGGGGGTGACCTGCTGGAGAAGAGCTCTGTGGAGAAGGACCTGGGGGTCCTGGTGGGTGGCAGGGTGGCCATGAGCCAGCAGTGTGCCCTGGGGCTGAGAGAGACAATGGGATCCTGGGGGCATCAGGAGGAGTGTGGGCAGCAGGTCACAGGAGGGGATCCTCCCCTCTGCTCTGTCCTGGTCAGGCCCCACCTGGAGTGTTGTGTCCAGTGCTGGGCTCCCTGGTGTAAAAAGGACAGGGATCTCCTGGAGAGAGTCCAGAGAAGGGCTATGAAGATGATGAAGGGCCTGGAGCATCTATCCTGTGAGGAAAGGCTGAGAGAGCTGGGGCTGTTCAGCCTGGAGAAAAGAAGACTGAGGGGGGACCTGATCAATGTTTATCAATATCTTAAGCATGGGGTGCAGGGGGAATTGGCCAGCCCCTTTTCAGTGTCTGTGGGGACAGGACAAGGGGCAATGGCTGCAAATTGGAGCACAGGGAGTTCCACACCAACATGGGGAGGAACTTTTCCCCAGTGAGGGTGAGGGAGCCCTGGGACAGGCTGCCCAGGGGGTGTGGAGTCTCCTTCTCTGGAGAGATTCCAGCCCCATCTGGATGCCTGTCTGTGCAGTATGAGCTGGGGAGCTGCTTTGGCAGGGGGGTTGGACCCCATGAGCTCTCGAGGTCCCTTCCAACCCCTACGATTCTATGATTTATTTCTCTCCTTTGTGCTCAAAAGGCCAAATCCTGCTCCCATCTGACAACAAGCCAGTGGAGAAGCAAATCTTCTCTTGTTTCTGGGTTAGATGGTAATACCCAGTGCCTGATGCTAGCTTGGCAGATGAATATCATTGAGCTGCAATGGAGCAAGGAGCTTTCCAGCAACTTGTTGTAGGAATCAAAAGTCCTGGGAGCACTGCAGAAGGATGTCTGTGCCATGAGATCATGTGTGCTGTTGAGCTCCCCAAAATTTTGGTACATCAGCATGTAGAGGCACTTGCTTGGGTCTCATGAGTGGCAAATACTTGCTGTCCATTAGCAATCGAACATCCTGGCACAAAAGAAAGGTGGCTACAAAATTCTCCTTTTCAAGATGCTCATGCTAGGTGCAGACACTGGCTCTGCAGTGTACAGGTAAGGGCAGAGTGGGGAGATGTGGGTTTCCATCCTTTTCCAGCTACACTTTTCTGTTCCTTAAAAATGGTGGGGGTAAATCCCATGGGGGCAAAGTCCAGGTGCCAAAATCTGTTTGGAGGATTTTTATTTATTTCAGGGAATTCATAAGAGGCCTGCCTATCTGTATGAAGTAGATGGTCAGAAAGGATGTCAGGGTGGAAGGAAAAAGGGAAAATAAAAGTTTGAATCCTTTAGGAAAGGAGAGAGAAGACTTTACATGCCCAGTACTGGAAAGACAGTTTGGAAATGGATCCTTAACTTAATTGCCTTGGAAGAGATGACAACCAGCCTAGCAGCAATTCTCAGCTCATCAGAGAGGTCTTGCAGACCCTGCTCATGGGGGTCACACCTGGGCTGCTCCATGACACCCCCTCACCCTGCCCCAGGGATCTGGTTGGCATTGGATAGATGGCCACAGCGATGAGCACAGCTACCCCCACAGTTTAGATGTGCCCATGTGTGCTGGACACTGATGTTCACCACTTCTTCCTCTCAGATGGCCAAAGACTCAGCCTAAGGTCCTGCCTCTCAGCATGGCTTGCTGCTCTCTCCCACCTCCTCAAGTTTGGTGTCCAGCTCTCCCTGGCTCTCAGGGTTCAAACCACAGAATTATGGGCACGTGGGTAGGTGGAGAGGAACCTCAGGTGCTCCTCTGCTCCACACCTTCCTTCTAGTTCACCCAAACCCACCTAGGGTGGTTCATTTCCATACAGTCAAGGGCATTTTTACAGTGATCCGTGCTATTGAGAGGGAACTTTTCAATATCCTCATCACCTGGAAGTGTTGAAGGCCAGGTTGGATGGGGCCCTGGGCAACCTTGTGTAGCTCCAGGCCTGAGGTTGGTGTCCCTGCCTGTGGCAGGGGGGTTGGAGCTCTGTGACCCTTGGGGTCCCTTCCAATCCAGACCATTCTATGATTCCATGATTCTTAGTGTAGTTTCCCTTGCAGTCTTTACAAGATGCAGTTTTGCTTGGCTGCACCTTGTAACTCAGCTGAATGAAGACCTTTTACATCAGTGCATTTAGTGTAAGGAAAAGAAAAAAAAAAAGCAATATATTTCTATCTAATTATGTGGCCAAGCCCCCTAGAAAATAACAAACAAGTTAAGAGGGCATCTGTCCACTCGGTGTCTTGATGGATTTCAATCTTGCAACCTCTGCGTCTCTGTCTCTGACTGCATCAGCTTATTTGGCCTAATTAACCTGAGTTTTTCCTTGCTCAACAGAAATCATCCCCATGAAAAAGGACACAGCTTGCAGATTCTGAGAAAGGGGTTGGTTGGGGTTTTTTTTCCTGTTTGGAAATATGAATGAAAAAGCACTCCAAGCCTTAAGGAAATTCCAAAATGAATTTAGTACAAATTTAAAAGGAATTTTGGAAGGGTTTTAGGGGGGGGTGTTTCCCCCCCCTTGGCTCCTTCTAGTGTTTACATTAGCTTGAGGCTGGGGAAACTGTGGTGATGTGCAGTCAGTATTTGAACAAAGGCTCGTGCCCACCAAATCTTTCTCCATTTCTAGTGATTAACCCTAAGGCCTGGGGTACTGGTGTCAGTGTAGAATCATAGAATCCCAGACTGGGCTGGGTTGGGAGGGACCCCAAGGAGCACAGAGCTCCAACCCCTCTGCCACAGGCAGGGACACCAACCTCAGGCCTGGAGCTACACAAGGTTGCCCAGGGCCCCATCCAACCTGGCCGTGAACACTCCCAGGGATGGGGCATCCACCCCCTCTCTGGGCAGCCCCTTCCAGCCCCTCACCACTCTCTCTGCAAAGAACTTCCCCCCAATCTCTCCTCTCACCCTTCCCTCCTCCAGCTTCACTCCAGCCCCCTTGTCCTGCCAGGCTCTGCCCTTGAACAAGCTGATTCCCCTCCTGTGTCTCTGCTCCCTTCAGGGACTGGCAGGCTGCAATGAGGTCCCCCCACAGCCTTCTCTGCTCCAGGCTGAACAAGCCCAGCTTCTGGTATCTGCAGAGAGAGAGAGAGAAAGATTTAAACCTAAACTCTCAGGGTTATTGGGCTCCACCTGCTTGGGACTTGAAGCACTCCTCACCGTCCTCACTGCCTGCCTCTCTAGGAGCTTTCAGCTCTAGGGATATCTTCCTCCAATGCTGCTGTGTTTTATAACCTCTGAAAGGAAATGGAGAGACAGACAGCTGGAAAGATTTAGAATTGCCTTAAATCTGACCAGCAATTCATCTTTTCCAGTGTTAGCAGCAGCCAGCACCAAGGATTTTAAAGGAGGGAGGCAGGCTTTCAGCAAGCTCTGCAGAGCATTGTTGTACTGCTTGTAGGATTTTGCCCCCTCATTTTTGTAACTTTTGGGAAATGGCTGTCTGTGTGGTTCACAGTTATCATCAGGGCCAAGCTCAGGCAGCAAATTCTTTCTAAATATCCTTTTATACAGGCTGGAGGCAGAAAGAGAAGTCTTCTTTGTCCAGGTTGCTTCTGTCAGTGTGGGACACAGCGCTGTGGGGTCGTTTCACTGCCTGCCAGCAGTTTGCCTTTGTCAGGAGGGTTTAGGTGTAGTCAAAGCAAGGATGGATGTCTGCTTCCCCTGGGCTCTCTGGGCTCTCACTGCCACACTCAGTCACGCTACGACTGTGCTGGTTCCATCGATGGGTTTCATCACTAATAACATGCATGTCAGATGTGGATCTTCTCTGTTTCTGATTGAGCTATCGATCTGCCTTCAGAGAGCATGACCTGGATTTATCCCTACACACTGTACAGGTCTCTGGGACAGAGAAAATGAAAGTTAATCAGAGAGTGCTCCTGGGCAGCTTCAAGAAATGTGTCATCTACTTCAGGCTTAGCACAGGGCTGGGGAGTTCTTTAGAAGGAACACCTCCCATCTTGGTGCTCTTGAACTACAGTAAGTGTAGCAGTTCCCTGTGTCTGCCTTCAGTCGAAGCTGAGGCTTATCTGAAATTCAGGACTGCCTCTTCCCCCTCTACTCTACCCTGGTGAGACCCCACCTGGAATATTGTGTCCAGTTCTGGGCCCCTCAGCTCCAGAAGGACACAGAACTCCTTGAAAGAGCCCAGCACAGGGGCATCAAGGTGATGGAGGGAGTGGAACCCCTTCCTGATGAGGAGAGGCTGAGGGAGCTGGGCCTCTTTAGCCTGGAGAAGAGGAGCTTGAGGGGTGACCTCATCACTGTCTGTCAGTATGTGCAGGGTGAGAGTCAGGAGCTGGAGCCAGGCTCTGCTCAGGGGTGGCAGCCACAGGACAAGGGGCAGCAGGTGCAGCTGGTGCAGAGGAGGGAACATGGGAACATCAGGAGGAACTTTGTCCCTGTGAGGGTGAGGGAGCCCTGGGACAGGCTGCCCAGAGAGGCTGGGGAGTCTCCTTCTCTGGAGACATCCAACCCCCCTGGCTGTGTCCCTGTGGGATTTAGTCTGGGTGACCCTGCTCTGGCAGGGGGTGGGACTGGATGAGCTTTGGAGGTCCCTTCCAACTCCTAATGTTCTGTGTGAAAATAAGTCCAACATGTTTCCCATTTTGGCCATGTGGTTGCTCCTTGCTCCTGGCTGTGGAAGAGAATGAGGAGCAGGAGGGTGCTGAGCTGAAGGCATTCAGATGGGACTGGGGAAGGACTGGCCACAGGCTGCTTTCATGGCTTCAGATAAGTCAGCGATTCCTTTGTGCCTCTGTTGAGATCCACGTGGACTGGTCTTGATGTTTCTGCCCAGCTGCATCTTCCTTTCCACAATGCTCAGCCTTCTCCATTGGGAAGGGCAGTGCCTGTGTGCTGCCAAGCATGGTGGGCACCCAGCCTCAGAGGAACACCATTGTCAGTAAGTAATGCTGCTGTTCACAAACCATGCTCATAGTATTGTACAAAATATTCATAACTTCTCTGTCTTGCCCAGTCTGTCACCAAGCAGTGACTTGGCTTTCTTAGGAAGTACCTAACAGAACCTGATCCAGTCTTAGAGGACCTTGAATGCATCTGTGCAGAGGGTGGCTTTTGTCCTAACAGAAACATCTTTACCTCCTTACATTTACTATTTCAGAGGGATTGTGGCCAGGATACTGGAAATCTTGGGGTGTATATTCAGCCTGACCACAGGCTGACAAGTGAGGAGGTGGCTTTATCACACTGCACCACGTTCCTGTATTTCTTTTCCTCCTCTTGTGTTTGAGGAGGTGGTGGCTCCTTGGGGCAGCAGCAGATGCCAGAGCCCCTGGGCACACTCAGCTCCTCACCTGGCTGCTGGGTGGCCTGGGGCTGCATCTGATGCTGATAAAAATAGAAGTAACAAGTGTGGGATACTCAAGGCTCGCTGTTAGACCTCCCTCCCATAATCAACAGCACAGCAGGGGGATGGATGGGATAGGATGGGATGGGATGGGTTGGGATGGGATGGGATGGGATGGAATAGAAATTAATAGAATACAAATTAATAGAATAGAATAGAATAGAATAGAATAGAATAGAATAGAAATTAACAGAATTTAATAGAATAGAAATATAAATTAATAGGAATAGAATAGAATAGAATTAGAAATTAACAGAATTTAAATTAATAGAATAGAAATATAAATTAATAGAAATATAAATTAATAGAAATAGAATAGAAATTAACAGAATTTAAATTAATAGAATAGAAATATAAATTAATAGAAATAGAATAGAATAGAATAGAATAGAATAGAAATTAACAGAATTTAAATTAATAGAATAGAAATATAAATTAATAGAAATATAAATTAATAGGAATAGAATAGAATAGAATAGAATAGAATAGAATAGAATAGAATAGAATAGAATAGAATAGAATAGAATAGAATAGAATAGAATAGAATAGAATAGAATAGAATAGCATGGGATGGGAGGGGATGGGATGGGATGGGATGGGATGGGATAGAATCAACTAGACCGAGTTGGAAGGGGTCCATAAGGATGGGCAGTGTGGTGCACATAGGTGTGTGCCCCCAAACTCATGTGCATGTGCTCTCCTGCTCCCTCCCCTTCCATGTGTAATGCCTGCTCAGTGCAGATGGAGTTTGTTTTGAGGAAGGGCTCATCCTGTGCTTTTGCAATGGGGCAGAAGAGGCTGGAACACAAGGGGGAGCGATCATTGTTTGTTTTCCTTTGGCAGTTTTGTGGTGGGTGCTGTGGTTGGCCTGTAGACTAGATGGTACAGGGTGGGAGAGGTTTAAGTATAATTACAAGTCACTGCTCTCTGCACCCAGCTCTGTAGCCCATGTGAGGGATGGAGAGAGCTTTTTTCCCATGGTGTTTGGGGAGCACAGAGGATGCTCCATTTGCTGAAGGTTTGTACTGACCTGAGAGGCAGGGAATTCTGTTTGGGAATGAGAAACAACCTTTGGGGAGCAGCAAGAAAGCAGAAAACTAGACAGAGCTCCTCACACAGTGACAAAGCTGATAGGAGATTGCTGTCATCTGCACGTGAGGGATGTTTAGAAAAGGCCACCCAAACTTCAGAGTCCATCTATTTTCAGTGGACCTGGAGTGGATACACTGTAATTTGGGGAGGAGTGGAATTGCAAATCTTCCCTGGTTTGTTTAAGACTGTTGGTCTCTGTAATATGATCACCCTTCTCAGCTGGAGTAGCAGAGAGGTGTTCAGAGGCACAAACCTCCTCTCTGGCTGCTGCACTCTGCCTTGGCAGTTACTCCTAGTTGTAGCACCTCGTGGGTATTTGCATCTCCATCTCACTACAAGGCAAGAATACTTCTGGTGCCCACAGAGCTTGCAGAACTATTTCTTTAGCCTTTTAAGACAAATAGGCAGCTTTCAGAAGCACTGTGAATGCACAGAGAGAAGAGTTAAAACACTTGTTGGTAATTAAGGTTCAGGATGCATTGGAAAGGGGGGCAGGATGGGCACACCAAGGGACTCATAAAATCCAGTACTTTAAAGAAGATGCTTGGGAGTTTGGGAGTAGTTTGGTAATGTTTGCTTGCTTGGTGTGTACAGTCTCTTCCTGGCTTGTCAGCCTCTTCCTAGGAAGTGTGGTAGAATCACAGAATCACAAGGTTGGAGAAGACCTTTGAGGTCAAGGAGTACTCTACTAATCACAGAGTCACAGAGCTGTAGGGGTTGGAAGGGACCTCAAGAGCTCATGGGGTCCAACCCCCCTGCCAAAGCAGCTCCCCAGCTCATACTGCACAGACAGGCATCCAGATGGGGCTGGAATCTCTCCAGAGAAGGAGACTCCACACCCCCTGGGCAGCCTATTCACAGAATACTCTACTAAACCATACCCCTGAGCACTTTGTCTACCCATCTTTTAAACACATCCAAGGTCAGTGACTCAACCCCTTCCCTGGGCAGCCTGTTCCAGTGCCTGGTATGTTTTGGGAAAAGCAGACAAAGTTTCAGGCACAGAAGTTCTTCTTCAGCTTACACTCAAACCTTTTATTAGCTGACTTTTTTTCTCTGAGCTTGGTTTGTTTGTTTGTTTGTTTATTTGCTTCCCACAAGTATGTCTGTTTGGGTCCCTACAAACCTTGCCTTACACATCTTCAGCCAAGCCAGCACTGTGTCCCCAGGCACCCTAACAACCCCCTGCTTATTTAGTGGTCTTACAGACACACTAGGAGAAGATATTCTCTCTCTGCAGATGGTTTTGTGTTAAGAATGTGTTGCAGTCACCATCTTTAGAAGCCTGGCTATGAAAACTTTGGCTCCTGAAGCACAGAGCTACAAACACCAGTGTTAGATTGCTAGTTCTAGTAGTGAGTGAGTATTTATCCCCACAGTTGTGGGGGTTTTTTTTCTTTAAAGCAACCACAAAATCACATCCAGGTACTAAATAAAGAAGCTGGTTTTCCACTGAGCTGAATTCCTGAAACTCCTGACAACCAGTGGTTATTCTGGGTTCTCATTATCCTCCCATTTCAGTACTTTCAGATGGAAGAATTACTCTTTGAAGGCATTAGCATTGTGCCTTCAGGGGTTTGGTGGCATGTTGGCTCTGTGGGAAGTTAGGAGCTGGTGAGCTGGGGAGTTTCTTTGCCTCCCAAAGCAGAGCTGATGTCTCACAAGCCCTGGCCTTGCTAATTAAATTAAAGTAAATGGGTATGCTTTCCTTTAGAAGGATTGAATCTGCTCAGAGTCTTGCTCTGGTTATTTGTGTAAGAAAATGCTGGCCAGAGGTTTCATTTCTGCTCAGGCTTCTCTGGTTTACAGGGTGGGGGGAGAGAGGGGGTTGGGAAATGAAGATAAATTAGATGGGGTCAAAACTCTCTTCTCACATCTGGTAGATCTGAAATAATTTCACACTGCTTTCAGTTCAGCTGAGGTGAATCACCAGTCGTGAAGCTTAAGCAGCCTGGCTGTGTCATTCCACTGAGATAGTATGGTGTAGAAAAAGCTTCAGGTTAATATTTAAACAACAAACAAACCCCAAAACAACCCCCCTCCCCTGAAAAGAGCCAGCATGGCCTGTGATTTAAAACTCTGCAAGGGTCGCAGTGCATCTCTAGAAACAGCAGGAGAGAGAAGCAGTACTTCCAGATGGGAAGCTGCATTGGAAGTGTTGGAGTGTCTATCTGAAAAGAGACACCTGGGGAAGTGAAGATCCTAATAAATAAGCACCCTGGGGTTTGAGCCTCGTGGTGCTTGTAAGGGAACAGTTGGAAAGCCTTAAGTGAGGGTGTCTTTCCTGAAGGCAGCTGACCGAGTGTGTTGCTTACAGTTACCATGTGTCAAGATGTTTCTTGCTCATTAGTTTTACACTGATGGAAAGCAACTTTAAATCACTCTTTAGAGGAATCCACCGTGAGGCATGCCAGCTGTGTGCCAGATGAAGGAGTTGTAAAGTCATGTTGGACAGGCAGGAATATACCAGAGAGAGAGATTTAAAGTCATGAGAAAGATAATTACTTTGCACTCAGAGATTAGCCGTAGGAAAGGGAAGGGAAGAATTATACTATGCATTTGTTAGAAGGTTTCTCTCTATCCCTCTGTCCCACTCACACATACACACACATGCACACAGCTGAATTTACTGTCACTGTGTCAGGTTAGGGAGGGCTGCCAGCATGGGAGAAATCCTTATGGGAAGATTTCTCAGGAAGCATGGGCATGCTCCTTTCTTTCTGGCTGTGTTTGCTCTTACGCCACAGGCTGCAGAAGCTGCCCCAGACAGGATGGGTTTAGGGGCTTGGTCTGAAAACATCACAGAATCACAGGGTTGTAGGGGTTGGAAGGGACCTCGAGAGCTCATGGGGTCCAACCCCCCTGCCAAAGCAGCTCCCCAGCTCATACTGCACAGACAGGCATCCAGATGGGGCTGGAATATCTCCAGGGAAGGAGACTCCACACCCCCTGGGCAGCCTGTCCCAGGGCTCCCTCACCCTCACTGGGGAAAAGTTCCTCCCCATGTTGGTGTGGAATTTCCTGTGCTCCAATTTGCAGCCATTGCCCCTTGTCCTGTCCCCACAGACACAGAAAAGGGGCTGGCCAATTCCCCCTGCACCCCATGCTTAAGATATTTATAAACATTTATTAGGTCCCCCCTCTGTCTTCTTCTCTCCAGGCTGAACAGCCCCAGCTCTCTCAGCCTTTCCTCACAGGATAGATGCTCCAGGCCCTTCATCATCTCCATAGCCCTTCTCTGGACTCTCTCCAGGAGATCCCTGTCCTTTTTACACCAGGGAGCCCAGCACTGGACACAACACTCCAGGTGGGGCCTGAGCAGGGCAGAGCAGAGGGGGAGGATCCCCTCCTGTGACCTGCTGCCCACACTCCTCCTGATGCCCCCCAGGATCCCATTGTCTCTCTCAGCCCCAGGGCACACTGCTGGCTCATGGCCACCCTGTCACCCACCAGGACCCCCAGGTCCTTCCCCACAGAGCTCTTCTCCAGCAGGTCACCCCCAGCCTGTCCTGATCCATGTGGTTGTTCCTCCCCAGGTGCCAGACTCTCCACTTGCTTTTGTTGAATCCCATCTGGTCTCTCCCTGCCCAGCTCTCCAGCCTGGCCAGGTCTCTGGATGGCAGCGCAGTGTCCTGCCTGTCAGCCACCCCTCCCAGCTCTGGATCATCAGCACTTGCTGAGGGTGGGTGCTGTTCCCTCAGCAAGGCGTCAGTGAAGATATTGAACAGGACTGGCCCCAACACCCAGCCCTGGGGACACCGCTGGGCACAGGCTCCAGTCAGACTCTGCTCCACTGATCACACTCTTTGAGCTCGGTCCCACAGCCAGTTCTCCACCCACCTCACTGCCCACTCATGCCAGCTTTCTCATGACTGTTGGTAAAAGGTAGGACTGGAGCTGAGGCAGGCATTGAGCAGCATTCCACTGGAGGTGGTGAAGGCAGAGATGGTGCAGGGACCTGCTCAGGCCAGAGGAAAAGCATGGCTGAGCAACCAAGAATGGATCAGGTCCTCCCAACCATGTGTTGAGGGCAAGTTCAGTATATACACCAACAGCTCTTTGCATTTCAGCACCAGTCTACCTTACTAGCTCTGGTAAGGTAGAGGCACTAAACCATCCTCTTCTTCAGGGATATCTTGAAGGTCTCCTGGCTATGGTCACCAATGCTCTGGCCCCTCCAGACCAGAGCCTAGAACTCTCTCCCTTTACAATTGTCTTCCTGGTCCTTCTCTGGGTTCTCATTATCCTCCCATTTCAGTGCTGTTATCTGTACTTTCAGATTAAATAATTACTCTTTGAAGGCATTAGCATTGTGCCTTCAGGGGTTTGGTGGCATGTTGGCTCTGTGGGAAGTTAGGAGCTGGTGAGCTGGGGAGTTTCTTTGCCTCCCAAAGCAGAGCTAATGTCTCACAAGCCCTGGCCTTGCTGAGCACGTCTCCCAGCTTGCACAGCTGGAAATTTAGGAATTGAGCAGCTGTTGCCCAGCAAAGAGAGCCACCTTGGAGGGTTCCCAGCCTCAGTCACTTGGTCAACTGCTTGTATTGCAGTAGTACCTTTGGGTGCTGTCTCAGGTAAAAGCCTGACATGAATGAGTCAAAAAAGAGTAAAAGGAAATCAAATTGCTTTTAATATCCAAATGTTCTGTTACTCATGTGACACAGGAGCCCCAAGTATGTTCACTAGATGCATCAGGAAAATGCTACCAGGGCCTGGGACAGGCTGCCCAGGGAGTGGGTTGACTCACCATCCCTGGATATGTTAAAAAAAAGGGGAGATGAGGTGCTCAGGGATCTGGTTTAGCACAGGACAGGAACAGTTGGACTTGATGATCTTAAAGGGGTTTTCCAACCTTGGGATTCTGTGATTCTGTGAAATGTTTCTGCTCAAAGTAACAGGACATATTTTTTTCCTAATGGAAATCTTTTGAACCCCTTCTGAAAGGCTACCTACCAGCAGATGCCCTGACATCAACCCCCTGCCCCCAAACAGGCAGCAGATGAGATATGGGGTTTGCACTGCCTGTAATCACCCTTGGTGTAATAAAACTCTCCTTTTTCTGCCACTGATTTGGGTTTGGGTTTTTTTAAGTTGTTCTATCTAAATGGAACTATCTTTAGAGGGAATTTCATTCTGCCCATTTGTCAGCACTTTAACCACTGCAGCTGCAAACAGCACTGCTGCCTGTAGATGGGAAATTACAGCTCTAGGAAGTCTCTATGACATGACCCTGCTACCTGCCCCTCCTTCCTCCCTTTTATCCAGCTTTGTGCATGGCTGGAGCTTTTGGAAAGTTATAATTTGGATGTGAAACAATTACCCTAAAACAGTTAGCCAGAGCAGAGTGGACACACAAATTTATCTTCTCTCTCTCTCTTCTGGTGAGGAACATCTATCTTCCATGACCTCTTGATTACTGAAGCCTTCAAAATATATTCTTTGGTCTGTGACACCGTGCTCAGTGCAGGGCTGAGCATTAAATATCACCCTCTGTGATTAATTGGAAGTTAATTAAATCTATCACTGAAACAATAAGAAGGCAATGATCTATGTAATCATTGAAATAGTAAATGAAATGATGTAAGGGCTCTCCATTTCACTTATTGACAGTGATGGAGGGGTGCCCAAGCCCTGCTGCTCAGCTGTGTTTTCTGCCTGACCACACAGGCCTGCTCAGGCAGAGAGACCAACTTTCTGATGAACCAAGTGGTGAAGCAAAGCTAATGGTGATCTCCTGGGTGCTGCTTTTCCCTTTCCCCCCTTCAGATGCTGCTCAAAAGACCTCTAAGGTAATGCCAGTTTTCAGGGTGCATGGTGCAAGTGTTGCACCTGAAATGGCCATCCCAAGGGACAAAGTCTTTCAGAATCACAGGTTATCTGTCTGGTTTCAGCTTGAATGGAGATGTTGCTGCTCTGGTTGTATGCTAAGCAATAAGGTGACACTTCTTATTTTCCAATTCCAAATTAGTTTGTGTTTTAAAAGTGCTTCTATTGGGTTTTGATAGCTCTGAAATGGATGCTGTTCATCCCAGCCTGGCAAGAGGTCTTGAGAACATGCTGGTTTTCTTCTTGTTTCTCACTAAATATTAAACCAGCCCAAAGAATCTTAGAATACTTGAAAGTACAGCTGGAAAGGATGCCACATGTCGTACTCAGTATCTCACCAATTTTTCTAGGGGAGGATAAAGATGTTATTCACTTCACTCTTAGATGACACTGCAATAGAGTTTCCTTTTGGATGATGCTTTTCCACAGTGTGAAAATAGGACTTGGGTTTTTGTGGGTTTTTTTTAATGTAATAGGAAATGTTTTGCTGTATGAATTTCTTATTTCAGAAGTGTGATGATAACACCAGGTATATCCTCAGGCACTGCTCAGTAAATCCTCTCTCACTCTGGAAACAAATGAACAGCAACCTTGAAGGAAAGCTCAGGATCTCATCTGGTCTCTCTCTTTCTTCACACCTTGCTTTTTTCCTGATGCTTTTGTGTGTACCCTTGGAAGGACACAAGTGTCTACATTCCCCTTTGACAGGATGGGCTCACTCCATGGGCTCTTGAAGTACAACTGAAAGCTCCAAAGACTGGCATAACTAAAGGGTGTTCCCTTCTCTCACCCATCAGGTCAGTTGTAATGCTCTCTTTATCATAGAATCATAGAATGGCATGGGTTTGAAGGGACCCCAAGGAGCACAGAGCTCCAACCCCCTGCCACAGGCAGGGCCACCAACCTCAGGCCTGGAGCTACACAAGGTTGCCCAGGGCCCCAGCCAACCTGGCCTTCAACACCCCCAGGGATGGGGCATAAACCAGGACACATCACTTGTCCATGTACTCCTCGCTCTTCCATGCTTGCCTTTCTGCTCCAGATCTCCAATTCCACTTGTCCTGTAGCAGACATGGTTTTCTTCTCACCTGGGCAGCTCTGAGAGCAGCGGAGTAACCCTTGGCTTTACCTTGACAGCCTTTAGTCTTTCAGAAGCAGAAAGCACCTCCTCATAGAGGACCAGCTCCATTAGGAAATCATCTACTATCCAGTTTGCAAGCGAAGTAGGGTAAGCTTCTCATATCCCCAGGAGTAACTTAAGACCATCTGTGGCACACTTTGATTCCCAGTCCTCACCTCTTTCATGGATAGAACCTTTTATTCTCCCCAGCAATGTTCTCCCCAGCAAAAATCAGTGGCAATGCTTGCAAAGAGAGGTGAAAAGGCCTTTCTGAAAACCCATGAGTCCTTTGGGAAGGAAAGTATATCATCATTTTCTTTCCTCACCCTCCTGACTCTGCATCTTCCAGTTTCTGTGTCCTTTTTTTTACCACAGATAACCAGAGGTGATGTCCAATTTGTTTAATTAAATGAAAACTGAACGCACCACTAAGCAATAGTTACTGATTAAGCAAGAGAGAACTGTTATTTATCATGAGAGCTGTAAGAGAGCCCTTTCTATGTGGCCTCCTTGCTAACAGCAATAAATTAGTGACCTCACAGTATCCTGATAACTAAATGAGGTTCCAGGCACCCACACAAAGCATTGTGGTCAAGAGAATGGTACTTCTCTGGTTTATCTCTGTCTTTCTTTAACCAGGAATTATTTCTGAGGTGATCAAAGGGGAATAGCCTCTGTTGCAGGGATATTTGGGATGCTTGGTCTTTGCTTGAGAAAATCCTGGTGGTTTTTTCCTCTGTAGCTGATGAAGTTGTGTGAGATCTGGGCTTTTCACTGCCAATCAGCTTTACTAATTTTATTTTCTTGCCAGAATTTGTTCTATTGGTTTCTAGGGATCTGAAAGCTTTTGTGTGGGGAAGAAGTGTTTCATGCCCCAGGAGAGCTCACCCACAAGTTCCCTGTCATCCAAAAAGGTGGCTGGGACTCAAAATCAAACCCAGCTCACTTGGAAGACAGTGCTACTTTCACTTTTCTGTCACAGCTCCCCCTCAGTCCCCAAGATAAAGCTTCTGGGGAAAATGAACCCAAATTCCTGGGTGAAGAATCGTTCAGATCCCGTTTAATATTCAAGGTCAAGTTCCTACCATTTATTATTTATTGAGTTCCATGAGCTTGCTCAGCAGCACACAATACATAAAGACACAGAGTCTATCATAATGGATTTGCAATCTAAATTTCACAGTGGAAGATAGATATTGGTACATATTATACCTGGTGGCTAGGTCACAGTCCGGTCTCAGAACAATACAGAGAGTTTTTTTCCTAAGCTCCTTCCATTAGTAGTCCATTAGAGTGGCATAAACTTTTTAAATCTGAACAATTAATCCCCCTAAAAATATTCAAATGGATACATTGAATATTTTAAATACATTTAGTACATGTGGAAAAGTGCTGATGTGACATAACTATGCATCTATGTCCTTCCAGCCACGGAACAGTACCAGCAGAGAGTCTAAAGAAGGGCTTTCCCATTTTCTGTAGCAGTGCAATCAGTTTAAAACCATACACCATTCCCAGCCCCTGCTTCAGAACAGTGTCAGAGCCAGAGTGAGTGGTTGGGATAAAAGGTGCCACTGGCACAGGGCAAATAGAATCTGATATCACTGATATCACAGAGTCAGAGTGGTTCCAAAGAATGTTTGTCAATATGGTGATAGGTGCTTTATAAATATAATTTTTATAGTTAGATATATAGTATTATATATAATATATTTTATATAATTATTATATATTAATAATATATATTTGTATATTCGATATTATTATTTTTATATAGTATAATGTATAATGTGATCATATATAATAGAATATATTGTTATATAATATCATATATGTATGATTATATTTTATATATATCTAAAATATCTTTCTATATATCACTGATATGACAAATTCCCCCTGGAAACACATGCCTGGGAGAATCTGTGATATCACTCATCACTGCTCTCATGGGGGGACCCCAAAGGTAACCCTCCCCAGCCCTTATAAATCTGTCCATCTCCATGGAAAGCCATGGAAATAGGCAGTGAGGGGCAGCAAAGGGAGCTGTGCTGGCAGCTTTCTCCATCACCTCTCTTGGTAGGATGGGGAAGCAAAGAGAAGCTCAGTTTAGCAAAGCAGCTGCCATCAGTCTGAGAAGCCACAAATGGCACACCTCATTGCAAAAACCTACCCAAAGACTTCATGGAAGAGTAAAAATCAAGTGAGTGTGGGAAAGTGCCCTGCCTAGGTGGCCAGGAAGGCCAAGGGCATCCTGGCTTGTATCAAAAATAGTGTGGCCAGCAGGTCTGGGGAGGGGATTATGCCCCTGGACTGGGCACTGGTGAGGCTGCACCTTGAGTGCTGGGTCCAGTTCTGGGCCCCTCACTGCAAGAAGGACATGGAGGTGCTGGAGTGTGTCCAGAGAAGGGCAACCAGGCTGGGGAAGGGGCTGGAGGGCAAATCCTCTGAGGAGCAGCTGAGGGAGCTGGGGGTGTTGAGCCTGGAGAAGAGGAGGCTGAGGGGAGACCTTCTCCCCACCTCCCCTGCCCTGCCAGGAGGGTGCAGAGAGGTGGGGGATGGTCTCTTCAGCCAGGGGACAGGAGATGGGACGAGGGGCAATGGGCTCAAGCTGTGCCAGGGCAGGGGCAGCTCAGCTGGGAGGGCAAAGTTCTTCCCTAGCAGAGTTGTGGGGCTGTGGCACAGGCTGCCCAGGGAGGGGGCTGAGTCCCCACCCCTGGGGGTGTTTAACAGAGGGGAGATGAGGTGCTCAGGGATCTGGTTTAACACAGGACAGGGATGGTTGGACTTGATGATCTTAAAGGGCCTTTCCAATCTGGTGATTCTGTGAAAGAAATAATCACCAGCAAAATGAGAACACAGGGAGAAAATGCTTTCGAAATCCCAGTACAATTGGTGGTACCACTGGACATGGGTTATCTGTATGGGAAGCAGCTAGACCAGCCCCTGTCGTGGCTCAGGGGACTCTCCCTAATACCACGTGCAGCCTTAGGGAGCTCCCTTGTTTATCCCTTCACAGGATGCTTTATTGCACTGTTATTTCTCTGGGTAGATAGACTGTTATTTGAGTTTTGGTTCTGAGAGCAAGCTTTCGGTGTCTTCCTTTGCCATTAGTGTGTGTTAGAGCTGCATGCTAGCAAGGGCTGTGGTTTTGTACTTACCTCTGTGCAAGGCTGCATCCGAGGGACGTGTGATAGGCTGAAAGAACTGGGGCTGTTCAGCCTGGAGAGAAGAGACTGAGAGGGGATCTGATCAATGGGGATCAATAGCTGAAGGCTGGGACACAGGGGGACATGGGCAGCCCCTTCTCAGTGGCTGTGGGGACAGGACAAGGGGCCATGGGCTCAAGTTGGAGCACAGGGAGTTCCACCCCAATGTGGGGCAGAACTTCTTCCCAGTGAGGGTGAGGGAGCCCTGGGACAGGCTGCCCAGGGGGTGTGGAGTCTCCTTCTCTGCAGATATTCAAACTCTGTGATCATGGATGCTGTCCTGTGCAGCCTGCTTGAGGTAGGGTTTGGACTTAGATGGTCTCCAGAGGTCCCTTCCACTCCTATGAATCTGTGACTCTGTATCACTTCTGAGGAGCTTGGACATCATTTCTCAGTGCTGGATTTTTTTACAAGTTACCTTTCTACTGACTTTATAGGGGACCACTGAGTACATCCCCTCTTACTTACTTTGAGCTGAAGTATGGGTTTGGTAGTATCTCTGTTTCCCTTTCCACTCAGAGCCTTGTTCCATTCTCCATGCCAAGCACTACTCAGCTGCAATCTTGATCCCTGGCAAAGAGATTTCAGTTAGGCTTGAGTTTATAGTTGAAAACAAGTGACATTTGGGGAATCCTATGAACATCCCTTGGGATATTCAACATCCCTTTAGAAGAGAAGGCTGTGGGGGGACCTCATTGCAGCCTGCCAGTCCCTGAAGGGAGATTATAAACAGGAGAGGATTCAACTTTTTAAAAGGGCAGACAATGGCAGGACAAGGGGGATGGATTAAAGCTAAAGGAGGGAAGGGTTAGATTGGATATTAGGGGGAAGTTTTTTACAGAGAGAGTGGTGAGGGGCTGGAAGGGGCTGCCCAGAGAAGTAGTGGATGCCCCATCCCTGGGGGTGTTGAAGGCCAGGTTGGCTGGGGCCCTGGGCAACCTTGTGTAGCTCCAGGCCTGAGGTTGGTGTCCCTGCCTGTGGCAGGGGGGTTGGAGCTCTGTGCTCCTTGGGGTCCCTTCCAACCCTTGCCATTCTATGATTCTATGATACTGCCCAGTCATCACGTGGAAATTTAGATAATCTCCTATTAAAACTAGGGAAGAGCCAGTTACTTTAACACAGCATGAAGGCAGCTTTTTCTTAATACAGAAGCTAAATTGGCAAAAAAAAAAACCCCACTGAAACCCAGCTCTGCATTTGGTAGTATTTCTCTTGGAAGCTGTATGCCCTCAGCTCATCTTCTGTTCTATACTGCATGAGAAAAAGCCCTTCTATTCTCTAGGGTCTTCTGTGTGTTTGAAGGGCTTTTTGTATAGAGAGCAACTCAGTGGGGATATTTCCCACCTCGCTAGCAGTGGGAGCTACCACAACTGCTAGGGAACATCTTAGCAGCAGTACTGTTCCCTTGACAACAAAACACTATGGGGAGAATTCGCTGCAATTAAGCTGCTTGGGTGGAAGAAACTTGAAACATTTAAGGAAGAGATGAGTAAACAGAGCAGAGTTTTGCCTTTTTGCACCCTCCCCTGCTGCCTGGAAATGTTTTGCCAGATTTTCTGAAGATGTATCTATCACCAACCCTGTGGATCTGCTGAATACTTGTGGGCTTAAAAAAAAAAAAACACCCCACCCCTCCTGATTCCCATAGGCCCTCCAACCTTTTCTTGTTTCTAATTTCAAAGGCCCTTTTGAGTGGGAAACAAAAGGTTAATTTTCTCCAGCTTGCCCAGGCTGACTTAATGTAACAGAAGGCAGCAAATTGTATTGATTTAGTGACATGCAACTGTCCAGAAAGAGCTATTTATACATTATTCAGGACAAACACTGTCATAATGGACAAACAGCAGCAGCATCTGGGATGTTAATGTCTACAAATAAGATTATTCTTTGAAAGGATTAGGACGAAGCATTTTGTGTAATTAGATTTCTCAGTTTCAGGAATGAATTGCCTTTTAGCAGTAAAAGCTGTCACTGAGGGAGCCATTAGCTCCTTATAACTGAATTAAATGCATAATTAGTGACATGATCACATTAGGATTTGTTTCATTTTTAACTAATCCGGGGCACTGAAGAGAGGAGAGGGGGGGAGGGTGGTCTTTCCAGGTCGCTGCGGCCCACCTCGGCGGGGCCCGGCCTCAGCTGGCGTGCTGGAGTCGGTAAAAGTCAGGCGCGTGTGAGCGGGAGCCGAGGCCTCGCCATGGCGCTCGCGGGGCTATTCATCACTGGGTGGTGGGTGACAGTGACTGATGGGCTCGGCCCGGGCCTGGCACTTCACCAGTGCAAGAATCATACGAGCCAGGGAGCAGAATGACAGCTGGAGCGCCGTGTCAAGTGGTGTAGAGACCAGAGCTATTAATAATCTGTGCCACATGATCCGCGCTGCCAGAAAACAATGATTTAGACATTGGTTAGAATAAAGATTTCACATTTAGTATGGGGGGACTAGCCTAGCACCAGAGGAATAAATCGCTATTCAATCAGCATGTATGAAAATCAGGCAATGAATACATTAAAGGTTAGCAAAAAGGAGGGGAGTGCCTAAGCCCGGTCCGGGATGAATACTGTTAATCAGTATTTCCTCAGGCTTCAGTGAAGCCTGCAAGTGATGGCATTAAGTGGTGCTGGAAGAGCTGCTTTTAAAGCTCTGGGGTCTACTGCATGTAGAACCAGCACAGGTCCCAAAATGTAGCGCCCTGTGCTCCTGGTTCTGATAAGCCCTCACACATGCAGCTCTGTCAGATCGTACCTTCCCGGCTCAAAAAGCACAGCAGATGCCTTTTGCTGAGGAAGCCATTCCTGCATCTGTTCTCCAGGAGAAACTAGCTGTTCATGGCCTGGATGGGTGTACTCTTCACTGGGTAGAAAACTGGCTGGCTAGGCCCAAAGAGTTGTGGCGAATGGAGGTGGTGGTCAGTCACATGTGGTGTCCCCAGGGCTCCATACTGGGACCAGCTCTCTTTAATATCTTTATCACTGATGTGGATGAGGGGATCAAGTGCACCCTCAATAAGTTCACAGAAAACACCAAGCTGGGTGGTCATATTGATCTGCTTGAGGGTAGGAAGTCTCTACAGAAGGATCTGGACAGGCTGGATCGATGGGCTAAGGCCCAGCTGTGTATGGGGTTCACCAGGGCTCAGTGCTGGGTCCTGCCCTTGGGTCACAGCAACCCCACACAAGGCTACAGGACTGGGGATGAGCGACTGGAAAGCTGCCCAGTGGAAGAAGACCTGGCTGAAAGACGTGTAGATGTGGCACTCAGGGACATGCTTTAGTGGTTGGACTTCTCAGAGCTAGGTTAACAGTGGGATTCTATGATCTTCAAGGTCTTTTCCAACAAAAATGATTCTATGATTCTATCACCTTCCTGGTTGTCATGGTTTAACCCCAGCTGGCAGCTAAGCACCATGCAGCCACTTGCTCACCTGCCAACCCCACCACCACCCACCCCTCAAGGGGATGGGGAAGAGAATGGGGACAAAAAATCCTCATGGGTTGAGATAAAGACAGTTTAATAGGATAATTCCTATTAATTCTCCTTCTCTGGAGATATTCAAGACCCATCTGGACACCTATCTGTGTGATCGGATGTAAGGGACATGCTTTGGCAGGGGGGTTGGACTCCTTGATGTCTTGAGGTCCCTTCCAACCTCTATGATTCTGTGATAACAAAGGAAGATAAGAATAATAGCAATATTAATAAGAATACCAACTGTGATGGACAAATGCAATTGCTCACCAACTGCAGAAAAAAAAAACCCAATGCCCAGTCTATTTGCAATCAGTATTCCCTCTTCCCAGCTATTTGCCCCAATTATATATGGAGCTGACATTATATGGCAGGGAATATCTCTTTGGCTGGTCTAGGTCAGCTCTCCTGGCTGTGCTCTCCCAGCTTCTTGTGCACCTGGCAGAGGATGTGAAGCTGAAACATCCTTGACTTAGTGTAGACACTACAACTACCTAGCAACAACGAAAACCTCAGCGTGCCACCAACATTATTCTCATCCTAAATTCAAAACATACCATTATACCAGCTACATCTTTTCCAGCCTCTACTATGTCAAAAGGGAAAAAAGTAATATTAATGTCCACCAGCACATGCTGTAACCATGTGGACCCAAGAGGGTCTGTGGCTTGCTCTCCAGAACCGGTGCACAGGGCGAATTCATCATTAGCCCCTCCACAGCACGTAGCCTAAGGGTCAGCTGTGAAAGTGGGGAGGCTTTTGTCAGATGCTTGCAGCCACAAGATTTTTGTTTCTACAGTTCTGCTTCAGTGGGTTTCGTAATAGTTCAGACTGTGGTAGAAAGCAGAGGTTTTGAATGGCATTTCTGGTGGTTTTGTCCTCAGGTCTGGCTGTTACAGAATCACAGAATCACAGAGTTGTAGGGGTTGGAAGGGTCCTCGAGAGCTCATGGGGTCCAACCCCCCTGCCAAAGCAGCTCCCCAGCTCATACTGCACAGACAGGCATCCAGATGGGGCTGGAATCTCTCCAGAGAAGGAGACTCCACACCCCCTGGGCAGCCTGTCCCAGGGCTCCCTCACCCTCACTGGGGAAAAGTTCCTCCCCATGTTGGTGTGGAACACCCTGTGCTCCACTGTGCAGCCATTGCCCCTTGTCCTGTCCCCACAGACACAGAAAAGGGGCTGGCCATTTCCCCCTACACCCCAGACTTAAGATATTGATAAACATTGATCAGGTCCCCCCTCAGTCTTCTTTTCTCCAGGCTGAACAGCCCCAGCTCTCTCAGCCTTTCCTCATAGGATAGATGCTCCAGGCCCTTCATCATCTTCATAGCCCTTCTCTGGACTCTCTCCAGGAGATCCCTGTCCTTTTTACACCAGGGAGCCCAGCACTGGACACAACACTCCAGGTGGGGCCTGACCAGGGCAGAGCAGAGGGGGAGGATCCCCTCCTGTGACCTGCTGCCCACACTCCTCCTGATGCCCCCCAGGATCCCATTGTCTCTCTCAGCCCCAGGGCACACTGCTGGCTCATGGCCACCCTGTCACCCACCAGCACCCCCAGGTCCTTCTCCACAGAGCTCTTCTCCAGCAGGTCACCCCCAGCCTGTCCTGATCCATGTGGTTGTTCCTCCCCAGGTGCCAGACTCTCCACTTGCTGTTGTTGAATCCCATCTGGTCTCTCCCTGCCCAGCTCTCCAGCCTGGCCAGGTCTCTGGATGGCAGCACAGTGTCCTGTGTGTCAGCCACAATTGTTGTCACTTAAATACCAGTAGTGAGGCTGTTTTACAGCTGTTTTCACATTTGAACTGTGTTCTTTAATGTCCACATGCTTCCTCCAAATTCTGGGCTTTGCCAGGATAATTTAGGTATTCCTCCTTACTTGTTAATCACGTTGTGGAAAGCTTAGATTGACAGAATAGGGATCAGAGCTCAAATTCCCAGAGAAGTTCTGGTGCAGGCACCAGCTGTAATACTGCCACTCCTTTCAGACAGATGTGTTATCACAGTTTAACTTCACTTGTACGTGGAGTCATCCTGGTTTGGCTCAGCTAATCATCTATCTGACTTGTGTCATGTTTGGTTTGGGAGTTGTGTAATCAGTGGTTTCTGATACGGTCCCACTGAGGACCAGGTTTTGGCTATCTCAGGTGCTGGCTGCTGAAAAGAAAGATGCTCCCTGGTGCATCTTTTTCTCACTCTCTTGCATGCCTTATAATTTATTGGGTAATGAAATTGTAGGGGTGTAATACACAAGGAAAACTGGCAGGTTCTCACCAAGAATCAGTCCCACTGTATGAACATGGGAGGTCAGAGCAAACCTCAGAGTAGCTGAGGATCAGCAGAGGAGCTCTCCAGGAGGCCAGCAGGTGTAGGGACACCTCACTGCTCCTCCTCCCTATGTTTGGCTGTCACTAAAGGCTTTTCAGTGCCACATATGCTTTGGCTTCCTCTCCTTTTTTTTCCCCTTTTCTTCTTCCCCTGTTTGTTTTCCTGCAATTGCTTTCACCAGCCCTGAATCAAATGCTTTAAGTGAGTGATAATAAGTCATCCTTTGTGAGGTAGTTTTTTTGCTTGTTTGTGTTTTGTACAATTATAAATTGTATAATCTGAGCTCTCACAGCCAGAGCTGAATATATTTGACTTTATTGCTTTTTGTTTTATGGAAATAAATTACTGCTCCCATCCTGCCATTTAAATTAAAGGATCTGCACTAAATCTTGCATGCCACAAGAAGAAATTAAGAGAGCATTCCTTGTGGAACAAGTAGAGCTGGAAGCCCTAGTGCATCAAGAGCTCTATCCATTTAGACCAGTGGGAAAGGGACAAGGAAACAAGGAATAGGAAACAAGAAAGAAAACAGAAAGGGGAAGGGGAAGGGGAAGGGGAAGGGGAAAGGAAAGGGAAAAGGAAAGGGAAAAGGAAAGGGAAAAGGAAAGAAAAGGAGGAAAGAAAGAAAAGGGAAAGAAAATGGTAAAAAGAAAAAGGAAAGAAAAAGGGAACAGAAAAAGAAGAATTAAAAGGGGGAGAAGAAAAAGGGGAAAGAAAAAGGAAAGAAAAAGGGAAAAGAAAAAGACAAAGAAAAAGGGGAAAGAAAAAGAAGGAAAGAAAAAGGAAAGAAAAAAAGGAAAGAAAATGGGAAAGAAAAATAAAAAGGAAAAGAAAAAACAAAGAAAAATGGAAAGACAAGAAGGAAAGGAAAGGAAAAAGAGGAAAGAAAAAGAAAATGGGAAAGAAAATGGGAAAGAAAAAGGGGAAAGAAAAAGAAAAGGGAAGAAAAAAGGGAAAGAAAAAGAAAAAGGGGAAAGAAAATGAGAAAGAAAAATTAAAAGGAAAAGAAAAAAACAAAGAAAAAGGGAAAGAAAAAGAAGAAGGAAAGGAAAAAGAGAAAAGAAAAAGAAAAAAGGAAAGAAAATGGGAAAGAAAAAGGGTAAAGAAAAAGAAAAAGAAAATTGAAAGAAAATGGTAAAAAGAAAGAGGAAAGAAAAAGGGAACAGAAAAAGAAGAATAAAAAGGGGGAGAAGAAAAAGGGGAAAGAAAAAGGAAAGAAAAAGGGGGGAAAAAAAGAAGAAAAAGGGGGGAGAAGAAAAAGGGGAAAGAAAAAGCAAAAGGAAAGAAGAAGAAAAAGAGGAAAGAAAATGAGAAAGAAAAAGGAAAAGAAAAAAACAAAGAAAAAGGGGAAAGACAAAGAAGAAGGAAAGAAGAAAAAAGGAAAGAAAATGGGAAAGAAAAAGAAAAGGGGAAAAAAGAAAGGGGAAAGAAAAATAAAAAGGAAAAGAAAAAACAAAGAAAAAGGGAAAGAAAAAGAAGAAGGAAAGAAAAGGAAAAAGAGAAAAGGGAAAGAAAAAGGGTAAAGAAAAAGAAAATGGAAAGAAAATGAAAAGAAAAAGGAAAGAAAAAAGGAACAGAAAAAGAATAAAAAGGCGGAGAAGAAAAAGGGTAAAGAAAAAGAAAAAGGCAAGAGGAAAGAAAATGAGAAAGAAAAAGGAAAAGAAAAAAAAACAAAGAAAAAGGGGAAAGAAAAAGAAGAAGGAAGGAAAAAGAAAAAAACAAAGAAAAAGGGAAAGAAAAAGAAAAGGGAAAAAAGAAAAGGTAAGAAAAAGAAAAGGGAAAGAAAAAGAAAAAGAGGAAAGAAACTGAGAAAGAAAAATAAAAGGAAAAGATAAAAAAGGAAAAAGGGAAAGAAGAAGGAAAGAAAATGGGAAAGAAAAAGGGGGGGAAGAAAAGGGAAAGAAATAGAAGAAAAGGGTATAGAAAAGAAAAAGGGAAAGAAAAAAGGGAAGGGAAGGGAAGGGAAGGGAAGGGAAGGGAAGGGAAGGGAAGGGAAGGAAGGGAAGGGAAGGGAAGGGAAGGGAAGGGAAGGGAAGGGAAGGGAAGGGAAGGGAAGGGAAGGAAGGAAAGGAAAGGAAAGGAAAGGAAAGGAAAGGAAAGGAAAGGAAAGGAAAGGAAAGGAAAGGAAAGGAAAGGAAAGGAAAGGAAAGGAAAGGAAAGGAAGGAAAGGAAAGGAAAGGAAAGGAAAGGAAAGGAAAGGAAAGGAAAGGAAAGGAAAGGAAAGGGGAAGGAAAGGAAAGGGGAAGGAGAAAGAAAGGAAAGGAAAGAGGAAGGAGAAAGAAAGAAAAGGGAAAGAAAAATAAGAAAAAGGAGAAATAAAAAGAAAAAGGGAAAAAGAAGAAAAAGGGGAACTAGAGCTTAAGGTGGGGTGTATTACTTCCTTTGGAATTGCCTAAATTAAATTCAACAGCTGAAGTGAGCAGGGAACTGTGCTGTGTATGTATACAAACTGGATGGTGTTAACACCTGGACAAAGCAAGCAGAACTATTTCAAATTGATTTTTTTAAACAAATGGAAGGCTGGGTGTGCTTTACCTGAACCTCCCAGTGCCTGTTCCCCAAGTGAGGGCACTAAAAATACCACTTTCCATGAGGGCTCTATAGAAGTGAATTCAGTGATGCTTTGAAGGGCTCAGGTAGTGATGTGAAGGTTGTATCTGAAGTTGTCCATGCAGCTTTAACACCAAAATTTCCTCTCCCAGGGACTCTGTAATAAATTGTACAGCAACTTGGTATAAAACAAGGAGTACAACGTCCTCAAAGTTTGATGCCAAGCAGCAGCTGTAATTTCAGAGTCCCAGGGGAGAGCAAACCTTTGGGTTACACAAGACGACACAATTAAACATGCCCCAGAGTGTTCCCAGGCACAGAGGCCAGTGGTGAGGAGCAGCTTGTGGCTTTGCTTGTAAATCCTCTTAGCTTCCACCTACACACAGTGCTTATTGCAAGGCATCCAGCTACAGATGTGCACCCTCTGGAATTGCACCCAGGCATCTTTGAGAAGGTGCTGGTTGGACTGGGATAAAATGGTATCAGTGAAAGTCACAGCTGGTTTTTGGGGTAGAGAATTGTATTTCCATGGCCAGGACTATGTCCTCTCACCCATCTTGATGTAACCTTGATATCTAACTGACCCTGGTCTGGCCAGGCAGTCATCCCTTGGCTTCAGTGAAGATGTTCATTCCTTTGGTTGGCTCAGTTTGTATAAAGTTCTTGTCTGGAAAGTCCTTTCCTTGTGCTTATGTGGCTTCTACTGATGCCAATTATGGCATACATAGTTAGGGCAAAATAAGCCATTAAAAGTCATACTAGACCTAAGGTAAGTCAGGTAATTAGCACCACCAAATGGCTTTAATGAGACACTCCCATAAGGTATGAGTAGTTTATCTTTACACACTTTATGTAGTAGTATGTAAGGACAGGTACTCACCTGACCTCTTTGTTTTTACCCCACAGCAAGTTCTGACCTCTTGAGACAGTTTTACCTCCTCCTCCCTAAGAGGGAAAGGAAAACCCACCATGATTTAATAGTGTGCCTGGAATGAAACCTTTTCCTCCCTGGCCTTTCCCATACAGCAGTCAGAAGATGACCTTGCTGACTTGCCTGCTTCTCCTGCCCCATCCATCCACCCCAATTGCTTCAGCACTCCCCTGGTCCACTGCAGCCCATCAATCCTGGCAGCAGAGGGTAGCAGAAAGAAATTCAACATCCAGGCTGGTCCAGGAGCGACTCTGTGACATGTGGGGCCAAAGGCAGGCTCTGTAGGGTGCCGTGGGGGTCTGCAGAGGGGCTGGGTCCATACTGCCCTGCAGCTGCCTGACAGGGAAATGGGGAAGGTTTGTTCATGTCCTGCCTAACTGCATTATTGTCTCATGGAGGATTACATATTCCAAATCAAATTCACAACGTAAATGGATTTTAGGGAGGTAATTCTCTTGTCTCCAAACAGAAAACACAGAAAAAGGCGATGAAAATTCAGGTTTACTTTCAAGTGTTAAAACACTTTAAAGTAATAATGCTTAAAATCTGACTTATAAAGTGAAAAGAGACTCCAAAAGACAGCATTTCCTCTCCAACCAAGTGCTTTGGAACATTTAGAACAAGCTTTTTCCTATAAGCTTCTCCTTCAGCCACTTTCATAGGTCTGACCTCAGACCATGCTCCCACCCCCCAAAGGGTGCTTCCCCACACACTGGCTGGGATTGACCCAAACCACTGCCTTCTCTCCAGCCCCAACAGCTAACAATCACCATGAGCTTTGGGTGGCCAGCCAGCCCACCTCCCCAAGCTGCAATGCCTGCAGCCAGCCCCATGTCAAGGGCTTGGAGTGCACCATGGCTCCTGCACAAACCTGAGGAACCAAGAGTGGCACTGGAGAGCAGTGGTGAGAATCCCTCATCCCAGCAGGGAAAAGAGGAGGGCAGAGGGAGGTGGTGGGGACTTTGTGACTTTCTCATACAATTATTTTTTATCTCTTTCCAAGATTGCAACAGATCACAGAATCACAGAATGAGTTAGGTTGGAAGGGAACTTCAAAGGTCTTCTAGCCTTTTTTAGCCCCTGGAGAAGAGGAGGCTGAGGGGAGCCCTTCTCCCCACCTCCCCTGCCCTGCCAGGAGGGTGCAGAGAGGTGGGGGGTGGTCTCTTCAGCCAGGGGACAGGAGATGGGACGAGGGGCAATGGGCTCAAGCTGTGCCAGGGCAGAGGCAGCTCAGCTGGGAGGGCAAAGTTCTTCCCTGGCAGAGTTGTGGGGCTGTGGCACAGGCTGCCCAGGGAGGGGGCTGAGTCCCCACCCCTGGGGGTGTTTAACAGAGGGGAGATGAGGTGCTCAGGGATCTGGTTTAGCACAGGACAGGGATGGTTGGACTCAATGGGCTTAAAGGGCTTTTCCAACCCTGCGATCTTGTGATGTAGTCCAAACCCCCCCAGTAAACAGGGACATCAAGTTGCTCAGAGCCCCATCAAGCCTGATCTTGAATATCTCCAGGGATGGGGCCTCCACCACCTCTCTGGGCAACCTGTTCCAGTGTCCCACCACCCTCCTATTGAAGAACTTTCTCCTAACATCCAACCTAAATCTCCCCTTTTCTAGTTTCAACCCATCACCCCTCATCCTATCACTCCCTGCCTTTGTGAACAGATACTTTTTCTTTTTTTTAGGAATAAGAAGTCTTGCTTTAGTAACTGATGCTGTGCTGAAAAGGATAGTCGAGGCATGCTACAACTTTTCTTCAGAGCAAGTGATCTAGATCTAATCCCCTCTGTTTCATCTGAAAAAACCCACTTAGGTATCAGAACATAAGAGTAAATTAGCATGTGCCCATGAATACAAATGCTGCATAAACTCCACTTTAAGCCTCTAAAAATGAATAGTACCAAGATAACTAAATGGGAAGAGGCAAATTCAGAAAGAGCATTAGCATTGTCCTTAAGGCACTCTGAAGAAAAATGTTTAACTTTGCACCAAATATATTCAGGTAAGAGGCTTTGCAAGCTGGAAAATAGCTAGAAAGACATTTGTGTCTGAGTTGCTACTTCCAAGACCCAAGTTTTGGATGCCAGAAAATAGATCACAAAGATGCAAGACATGTGCAACTGTGTGTGGAGGTTAATATTTTTATGCTGTTTAACATGATGCAGCCAGAGAAAGGTTTGGCTTCTTCCATAGAAATGTGGAAAGGAGGAGGGAGGGGTGAAGTGATCAGCATAGTGAGTGCTGCTTTTAGGTTTCTTTGCAGATCTCTTGTGAGTGGCCTCAGTAGCTGTGTGACAAGGTGGTATAGGTAAGAAACAAGGTCTCACCTCTCTCCTTGTGTTTATAAATATCTTAAGCATGGGGTGCAGGGGGAATTGGGCAGCCTCTTTTCTTTGGTCAGTGGAGACAGGACAAGGGGCAATGGCTGCAAATTGGAGCACAGGAAGTTCCACACCAACATGGGGAGGAACTTTTCCCCAGTGAGGGTGAGGGAGCCCTGGGACAGGCTGCCCAGGGGGTGTGGAGTCTCCTTCTCTGGAGAGATTCCAGCCCCGTCTGGATGCCTGTCTGTGCAGTATGAGCTGGGGAGCTGCTTTGGCAGGGGGGTTGGACCCCATGAGCTCTCGAGGTCCCTTCCAACCCCTACAACTCTGTGATTCTGTGCAGGGAGAAAGGCACATTGGCTCTGCGAGCAGCTGACTGGCTTCCTGAGCTGCCTGCCCACACCAGGCACAGGTCAGGATTCTGCAATTAGTGCTATTTCTCATAGTGCAAGGAGAAGCTGTGCCTGCTGCCGCTTGCTGGCTTGCTCAGGGCTGTAACTTCACTGGAGGCATGCTCAGAGCAGCATCCTCTGGCACTGACCTTCTCTCAACAGTCACTTTCCAAGTATCTTGTGATGCAGTGAGGCTTTCTGGGCTGGTCCCACTCCCCTCCTTTCCCCCCTTTGCATGTTGGAGTTGTCTGCTTCTGTATCATTTGGCATTTGGTGTCCATGTGCTTACGTGACTGAGGAAAAATCAACCCCAGCAGTCCTTTTAGCAGGGTGTCCTCCTTAACTGAGGAGAATGGCAGCATCTCTCTTACTGCAGAGGAGGACTGCTCATCGCTGAGGTCAGAAGCCCTGTGAGGCGAATTTCAATGATCTCTAGTAAATGCTGACATAGATGAGGAAGCCCATTCAGAAAACTGTCGTGTAAACAGCTGGGTTTTCAAACCTATTGCAGGAAAGGAAGGGATGTGTGTAGGAGCACAGAGTTGTGCAACTGCTGGTGCTCTGTCGATACCTGTGACATAAAGCAGCTTACTGGCAGGGTTTATTACCAGGGCCTGATGCCCAGACTGAGAAAAATCTGTCCTTAGAAGGAAAAAAGAGGTCTCTCTTCTTTTTTTTTTGCCCCCCTTCTTTGTACTGAGGGCTTCACAAGCAAGTCTAACAAGATGCCCTGCCTGTGGCAGGGGGGTTGGAACTGTATGATCCTTGGGGTCCTTTCCTACCCAAATCAGTCTATGGTTCTATGGTTCTATGGTTCTAAGATGGGTCGTGTGTGTGTCCCCTCCAATAAAACCAGTCCTCGTCGATATGCTGGCTTGCCTGTCTTAAACTGCCCTGAGACACTTAACCTGCTGGATTGCCTTTCTGCAGACACCTGCCCGAGCAGCAGACTAAACAAACAGGGATTCTCAACTGCACAAAACTTGGCTCCTTTCAGCAGGGCTCCCATCTGTTAAAAAGCCATTGTCTGAGCAAGTGTTCAGCTAGCTAGGGGGAGGCAGGGCTTTTGCATATTGAGCTGCCCCTGTCCCCCCATAAAAGTCCTCTTTAGCATTTTCTTTTCTCCCCCGTTTCCATCGCCTGATTTATTCATTGGTTTCACCTCTTCTCCCCTCCCCCTGTGGTTCATAAGGAGGGCCTCGTTGTCTTCTGTACCTCGGGGGTCATGTCTTTTCAGTCACTGGGACAATACCCGCTGCTGGCATCTGCTTCCAGATCCAATCAGCCATATTGTGATCACATCCTGCCAGAGAATTGTTCCTTCTTTTGCTCGGCTTTGTTGCCAATTTCATGCCATGTATTGCTCCATGTTTTGTGCTTCATGAAGCTGTCACTGGCATAAAAGTGGCCTGACCAGGGTCGTAGTAAAAGGGTGGGAATGAAACATCCACCAAAATGTTGAGCGGGCCACCCACCAGCCACACACACACACACACACAAACACACACAGAGAGGCAGGCATGCAGACATACAGACACACACACACACACACACAGAGCATCCTGCTGCACTTAATTGGCATTCCCACAGAGCTGCTTTATGCCCTGTTGAAGGAGGGAAAACTTTGACTGGGAGCTGTGGCATTTGTTTCCTCTAGTAAAGATCAAAAGCAGAGTGTTTTCTTGATGGTTCTGGAGGATCTTGACTGCCTTATATCACATAAGCTTTACTTAGCTCCTAGAGCAAAAGGTGGGAGCAGCTACTCAGACGATAGAAAATAAGTCTGAGTTGCTAGCAGGTATCAGAGGGGGAGAAAATAGCCATTAAAAAGAAATCTCATGGGCAAACTGCATCGGCGACACCTGTTGCTTCAGCCTTCTGAAATCCCTTCTAGAAGTTACACCAAGGTCTTCTGTGAACTGTGACCACCCTCTTTCGGCCTGGACTTGACTGTAGTTCACTGAAGACTTGAGTTTTAAGCTGCTTTTAGCATTCATCAGACAGGTCTGAAGCCCAAATCACTGAGCAGAAGTTGGACCACTCTGTGAAAAAGAAATACGCTTGTCTGATGGCAGAGAATTTGGCCCAATAGTCCCTATAGCAGAATTATTCTGCTCTCCTCACAAAATACCTTGCAGTTAAGCAGAGTGAATTCCATGTTTGTTTGCATGTAAGGAAATTGAGAGCAAAAACCTCTCTGCTTTGCTCTTGGGTTTGATTTATTATTTTTTTTAAATCAAATTTGTGGAGGGTGGTTTTTGTGATGTTGTAGGCCATCTGCTGCTCCCCTGTGTCTCCCAGCCTCCATTTGCTGAGCACTGGGAAGGTTTCTCATGGTTTATTTCCTGCCTGTCAGAGCAGCCAGTAAACCTTGGGGAAAGGGCTCATCCCTTCCAGAATACAAAGTAAGTCCAAGCAGGGTCAGGGAACTTCTCTCCTCTCCTTCTGAGGGAGCCAATTCCCCGTTTCCTTTCTTTTGGCTCGCTGCTGTCACTTGCATCACACTGGTACCACCTTCCATGCTAATAACCCGATGGCAATCAATAGAGCTGTTCATGGAAGGCAGAGAAAGGAGAGGGATACGCTCACACCCCTACAACCCCCCCCTCACTTTTATGCCACATTGCTTGACAAGCAGGTTGGGGAGCAGGGATGGGCCCACGCTTCCCAGGAAGGGATGCCACGCACCGAGCAGCTCCCTGCACAGGGCCGCTCTGAGTCCCTGTCTGTGTGCCCAAAACTCGGCCCTCCTCTGAGGGCCTGGTTCTCTCGGCCCAGTTTGTACAGGCCGTAAATCCACTAAGGGCACCCCCTGTTCTCCTCAGAGGAGGAACAGCTCGTGTGAAGGGTTGGTAGGCCCTGCAAGCCTAATCCTCTGCCACAGGAGGACACTGGGCAGTCAGGTATCAAGTGCAATGGCAGAAAGGTTAGTGGCCTGTGAGTCTCCTCTGGCAGTGGGTTCCTGAGGTAAGAGCTTGGCGGTTTTGAAAGCCCAGCCAGAAGTTCAGTGCCTTGGAGGCTTCAATCCAAAGCATTCTGCCTGCAAGAGAGCTGCAAGGAGGAGGGAGAGTAGAGGGAGAGGAGAGAGAAAGGAGAGGGAGAGGGGAAGAGGGAGAGCTGCAAGGAGGAAGGAGAGAGAAGGGAGAGGAGAGAGAAAGGAGAGGAGAGAGAAAGGAGAGGGAGAGGGGGAAGAGGGAGAGCTGCAAGGAGGAAGGAGAGTAGAGGGAGAGGAGAGAGGAAGGAGAGGAGAGAGAAAGGAGAGGGGAGAGGGAGAGGGAGAGGGGAGAGGGGAGAGGGGAGAGGAGAGGGGAGAGGGAGAGGAGAGGAGAGAGAGGAGAGGAGAGGAGAGGAGAGGAGAGGAGAGGAGAGGTGAGGAGAGGAGAGGAGAGGAGAGGAGAGGAGAGGAGAGGAGAGGAGAGGAGAGGAGAGGAGAGGAGAGGAGAGGAGAGGAGAGGAGAGGAGAGGAGAGGAGAGGAGAGGAGAGGAGAGGAGAGGGAGAGGAGAGGAGAGGAGAGGAGAGGAGGAGAGGAGAGGAGGGAGAGGAGGAGGAGGAGGAGAGGAGGAGGAGAGGGGAGAGGGAGAGCCCTCAGAGCAGCTTGGTTTTGTGATTCTCACAACCTCTGTGGAAACTTTCCTAGCAGAGCACACGGTTCCTGCAGCAACCTGTGGTCCTTCAGGATTTCTTCTGCAGGTTTTATTTCTATTTCAAGAGTGACATTGACCATGCAGCAAGAGAAACAGGAGACGGTAGGAGGGCAAGAAACAGCTTTGTGAGAGGGAGAGAGAGAGAGAGTGAGTGTGTGTGTGTGTGGTGTGTGCATGCGTGCGTGTGTTAAACAATTTCATGGACATCTGTCATGCACAGTTAACTTTGCATTGCTGCATTTTAAGTTGCCTTAAGGCCTGGGCTTGCCCATCAGTGATAAAGTAGCTGGCAGTTTTCAAAAAGCCACTGGATAACAGAGCATGAATCATAAAACACACTACTGTGTAGCAATATCCAAGTTCATTCAATGCAATGAAACCATGCAGAGGACCTTTATTCCCAGCTAATTATGTGGAAACCCTAAGACAATAAAGCATCTGGTGGTCTTTCTTCCCCATTTCAATTTTTCTCAATATTGTGACAGGGGAAAGCATTGTGCCTTTCCCAGGGTAGTTGCTGTGAAGAGAGTAAAAGCAAGGGTCAGGAAGAGCAAATAGATGAATTTATAACTTTCTTTTTATTTATTCCTTCCCATTGTTACTCTGGAGACTCTTCCTTCAGGGCTGTATTTTCAAACCACTATTCTCACTACACTCTGCCTGAATAGGGTTTTTTTTAATACCACCCAAACTGCCAGGCCCCTCTGTGTTCTCCTTGGTTTTTTTTTCATCTTCTCTTCCCCAGATGCACCCAAGAGTTGCAATCCCAGTCTGTGATCTCTGCTGGAAGCCTAGGTGTAAGAAGAGAGGGAAAGAAAGAAAGAAAAGAGAGAAAGAAAAGAGAGAAAGAGAGAAAAGAGAGGAAAGGAGAGAAAAGAGAGAAAGAGAGAAAAGAGAGGAAACGAGAGGAAAAGAGAGAAAAGAGAGAAAAGAGAGAAAAGAGAGGAAAAGAGAGGAAAACAGATAAAAGAGAGAGAGAGAGAAAAGGGGAAAAAGAGAGAAAGGAAGGAGAGGGAGTGAAGGGAGTGAAGGGAGGGGAGGGGAGGGGAGGGAGGAAGGGAGGAAGGAGGGAGGAAGGGAGGAGGGAGGAGAGGGGAGAGGAGAGGAGAGGAGAGGAGAGGAGAGGAGAGGAGAGGAGAGGAGAGGAGAGGAGAGGAGAGGAGAGGAGAGGAGAGGAGAGGAGAGGAGAGGAGAGGAGAGGAGAGGAGAGGAGAGGAGAGGAGAGGAGAGGAGGAGAGAGAGGAGAGGAGAGGAGAGGAGAGAGGAGAGGAGAGGAGAGGAGAGGAGAGGAGAGGAGAGGAGAGGAGAGGAGACGAAGGAAGGAGAGGAGAAGAAGGAAGGAAGGAAGGAAGGGAGGAGAGGAAGGGAGGGAGGAGGGAAGGGAAGAGGAAGGGAAGGGAAGGGAAGGAGGGAAGGGAAGGGAAGGGAAGGGAGGGAAGGGAAGGGAAGGGAAGGGAAGGAAGGGAAGGGAAGGGAAGGGAAGGGAAGGGAAGGGAAGGGAAGGGAAGGGAAGGGAACGGGAAGGGAAGGGAAGGGAAGGGAAGGGAAGGGAAGGGAAGGGAAGGGAAGGGAAGCTTAGAAATGAGCCAGGGTTTCACTGAATAGGGAAAGAAAGGGTCTTGGTTCAGAGTGAGTTTGGAGGGTTTCTTGTAACAGAGGCTCCACAACTCTGTCAAGCTCATTGTCTCTGTGTGAAATGTGGGTAAATGTGCTAATTCAACAGTGGGCACTCAGCAGTCTTAAAATAACTTCACAGCAACAGCTTTCTGCATCACAGATTGTTTCTAGGCCTTTAGACTTTTTCTCCCTTGGCTCCCAGGCTGTGGTTCTCAGAAGTGAAGATTTGCAAAACCTCTCCTAATTCTTTATCCCAGAGCAAAGCACAGGAGCTTGATTTTCACTGGAACACCCTCCTTGATCAGAATAGAGAGTTCTTTCTTTCTCCTTTCTCTCCTAAAGCTGTGAGGATAAAAGAGGGCAAATGAACCAGGTCTGGAGCATGCTAAGCAGTTTAATGAAGAGGAGGGTGGGGGGTAGATATTAGGAAAATAATAAAAGAATTATTTCCCTAGTTGCTAATGAGGTGTCTGGCTAAGAGTAATACCTTTAAGTGTTAATATATGTTTGGTTTGGTTTGAATGCTGCTAGTTACTGTTCTCCTGTGACAAAAGCTGCAGGACGTGGCTGTGAGATGAGCCCATGGAGAACTTGAGATGAGCCCATGGAGAACTTGAGATGAGCCCATGGAGAACTTGAGATGAGCCCATGGAGAACTTGAGGTTTTTCTTTTTGGTGGTGGTGAGTTTTTCTCTTTTTTTTTCTCTTTTTAAAATTATTCTCCCTGGGCAACCTTGTGTAGCTCCAGGCCTGAGGTTGGTGTCCCTGCCTGTGGCAGGAGGATTGGAGCTCTGTGCTCCTTGGGGTCCCTTCCAACCCAGACCATGCTGGGATTCTATGATATGAACAGAGGCCTGCAGATGCAAATAGAATATCTTGCTAATAACAAGAAGCTGGGAGGGCTCTAGAGGAGGAGATTTAGAAGCAAAGTGCACTGTTCCTGTTCTGCAAAGACTTCACCTGCCTTGGCCAGAGGTGGTGAGACCACAAAGTGGTCAGGAAAGGCTGAGTGACCTGGGACACAGTTCAGTCTGGAGAAAAGAAGATTAAGGGGAGACCTAATTGGTGTTTACAGTTATCTGAAGCATGGGATGCAGGGGGAATTGGCCAGCCCCTTTTCAGTGTCTGTGGGGACAGGACAAGGGGCAATGGCTGCAAATTGGAGCACAGGAAGTTCCACACCAACATGGGGAGGAACTTTTCCCCAGTGAGGGTGAGGGAGCCCTGGGACAGGCTGCCCAGGGGGTGTGGAGTCTCCTTCTCTGGAGAGATTCCAGCCCCATCTGGATGCCTGTCTGTGCAGTATGAGCTGGGGAGCTGCTTTGGTGGGGGGTTGGACTCCATGAGCTCTCAAGGTCCCTTCCAACCCCTACAACTCTGTGACTCTGTGAAGTAGAGCTACAAGTGTCAGAGGAACTCCTGACAGACCAAATGCATGGCAATGTGTGGAGTAAGGAGGAAGAAGGAATGAGTAAGAGGAGGTGTATCTGATGAGTGCAGCTCAAGTCTTCATCTCAAATGCTGCCAATAAGGAAAAATTCCTGTGGTGGTAGAGGATTCTTAACTCCTGAAAGGACCTGACCACATAGAAACTCATACCTCTGGAATATATTTTAAGCAGGATCTCAATTTTAAATAGGATCACTGGGTCAGGGAGGGGCTGCAGTGCAGCAAAAACTGCCAATTAATTGGGCACTGCACTCAAATCTCTACTACTTGATCCTCTGCATTAAGTGTAGGTCAAATCACTCTGTCCTTTCCTACTTGTTAGGTTTCCAGTAAACAAAATAATAATTATGGCCCTGGCTTTGACATCTCCCAGTGAATGTTAGCATTAATTTGCTTCTAATATTTCAGTTGCTTTGTTCAGTGAAAGAGTTTGTGATTGACAAATATGCAGGTCCTGTTATTAGCCTGGCTCTCCTTCACACATAGCACCCAACTGAAACAAGATTTGAAATGTGAAGCAAGGAGAAACACACACACACAAAAGGGGGGAACCAAAAAGCAGAAGCAGGAGGAAATATGCAGAAATAAGGCCAGCTCTGCAGGAAAATCCGGCATTATTTCTTCCTCTCAGGAAGGTGGTTGAGTCCCCATCCCTGGATGTGTTTAAAAAAAGGGTAGATGAGGTGCTCAGGGATGTGGTTTAGCACAGGACAGGAACAGTTGGACTCGATGGTCTTAAAGGTCTTTTCCAGCCTTGTAATTCTGTGATTCTATGAATCCATGTAAACATCAAGCATTTCATCCACTCCCCTCAGCCCTTCAGAGTGACACTACTGGGCTTTTCATGAGGCCATAGGTCCAGGTGACATCTGTCTTTTGTTTGTTAGGGAGGGCAAACACTGGTACAGGAATAAAGTTGTGTAGTTCTCCAAAAGGCAAAAATCAAATCTGCTGCCTTCAATAAAATATTCTGGGTTACCTTTCACAGAATCACCAGGTTAAAAAAGACATTTAAGATCATCAAGTCCAAATGTCCCTGTCCTGTGCTAAACTAGATCCCTGAGCACCTCATCTCCCCTCTGTTAAACACCCCCAGGGGTGGGGACTCAGCCCCCTCCCTGGGCAGCCTGTGCCACAGCCCCACAACTCTGCCAGGGAAGAACTTTGCCCTCCCAGCTGAGCTGCCCCTGCCCTGGCACAGCTTGAGCCCATTGCCCCTCGTCCCATCTCCTGTGCCCTGGCTGAAGAGACCACCCCCCACCTCTCTGCACCCTCCTGGCAGGGCAGGGGAAGTGGGGAGAAGGTCTCCCCTCAGCCTCCTCTTCTCCAGGCTCAACACCCCCAGCTCCCTCAGCTGCTCCTCAGAGGATTTGCCCTCCAAAATGATGATTTTGCAGCAAGGCTCACAGGCACCTGAAGGTGTGGTGAATGATACACAGCATGTAAAGCTGTACAGACCAGAATGTAGAACAGTCCAGGAGCAGAAGGTTGGAAAAGCAAAGAGTAAATTTGTCAAGAGCTGATCATAATAAGAATGGAAAGGAAGGGAAAAGGAAAACAGATACCTACAAAAATATACAATTGGGAATTGAGAAGGTAATACCCTGGAATTACCAGAATTTCTCAGCTGGCTGCAGTGTGGTGGAATGCATCTACCTGAACAGTTCCCATTTCCCAGTTGTGCTGTGGAAAAACACCCCCCACGATCTCTGCTGCGTTACAGGAGTTGCAGCGTTTCGAGAGCAGGCGCCAGGTGCACGCTCAGAAGGGCCAGGGCTGGGCTGCTCAGATGTGCTGTTCTGACATGCTAGAATTAGGAGCAGCATTATCAGGAGGCTGAGCCTGCAAGAGGCAATTGTGTGCTGAAAAATACAGGTGGACCAGGTTTTCATAGAATCATAGACTGGTCTGGCTTGGAAGCTCTGTGCTCCTTGGGGTCCCTTCCAACCCAGACCAGTCTATGATTCTATGATATGAACAGAGACCTGCAGATGCAAATAGAATATCTTGCTAATAACAAGAAGCTGGGAGGGCTCTAGTGGGGGAGATTTAGAAGCAAAGTGCACTGTTCCTGTTCTGCAAAGACTTCACCTGCCTTGGCCAGAGGTGGTGAGACCACAAAGTGAGACCACTGGAACATCTCCCCTGCCAGGAAAGGCTGAGAGAGCTGGGGCTGTTCAGCCTGGAGAGAAGCAGCCTGAGAGAGGATCTGATCAATGGGGATCAATAGCTGAAGGCTGGGACACAGGGGGACATGGGCAGCCTCTTCTCAGTGTCTGTGGGGACAGGACAAGGGGCCATGGCCTCAAGTTGGAGCACAGGGAGTTCCACCGCAATGTGGGGCAGAACTTCTTGCCAGTGAGGGTGAGGGAGCCCTGGGACAGGCTGCCCAGGGGGTGTGGAGTCTCCTTCTCTGGAGAGATTCCAGCCCTGCCCTGTCCTAGGGCCAGCTTGGTAAATGCCAACAAGCAAATGCTCCAGGACACAGCTCAAGAGAAGTCTTCCAAACAGGTGAAGAAAAAACGAAGCAGCATGAAAACTCAACTTAAACTCAATTTTTTCTTTTTTTCTTTTTGCATTGCAGGAGAAACAACTCCTCAGTTGCTGCAGAGAAACCACAACCCAGTGTTAAACAAGCATAAAGGGAAGAAATAATGAAATTGGAAGGAAGAAAAGTAAACTGCTTCCCAAATAGAATCAGAGAATCCCAGACTGGTCTGGGTTGGGAGGGACCCCAAGGATCACAGAGCTCCAACCTCCTGCCACAGGCAGGGACACCAACCTCAGGCCTGGAGCTACACAAGGTTGCCCAGGGCCCCAGCCAACCTGGCCTTCAACACCCCCAGGGATGGGGCACCCACCCCCTCTCTGGGCAGCCCCTTCCAGCCCCTCACCACTCTCTCTGTAAAAAACTTCCCCCTAATATCCAATCTAACCCTTCCCTCCTTCAGCTTCACTCCATCCCCCTTGTCCTGCCATTATCTGCCCTTTTAAAAAGTTTATTCCCCTCCTGTGTCTCTGCTCCCTTCAGGGACTAGCAGGCTGCAATGAGGTCCCCCCACAGCCTTCTCTGCTCCAGGCTGAATGTTCTGTGTGGTTTCAGCAGCGCTCCGAGTGGGAGTACCTTTCTGCTAACAAACCCGTTACAGTCTCCCCTGAGAACTGAATCCTAAATGTGTTTCTGTTTCTGCTCCTATCCTCCCACTGCCCTCTCAGAACAGTTAAAGGCTTCAATTCAGTCAGTCATTCTCTCCCTTTGTCTCCCAATTCACATCCTTACCAGTGAGCAATTACTAGCCGTTACTCTATCATTTTTTGTCACATGGATTGTTATCCTAATTACAGTCCCTGCCTGGGAGACCTGGGTGTAAGAGTCAGATTGTTTGCTGGAGTTATCCTCAGGTGATTGTTTCAGTGCAATGAATTCATAAGGCTTTTTGAAGCTGCACCAAAGGGAAATGAGAACTCCCCAAACCTGAGCCAAATGACATTTTCCTCTTTCAGCAGGCTGAAGAAGGCAGGTTAGTCTTAATTATTTATGACAGAATGTGTAGAATACCTCTCTGGTGATTATACATGTCTCATTTCCACCAGCAACCCACTGACAGGCAGCATCACATGGGGTCTCCTTCACAGTTCCATGGCACTACATCCACTTCATAGAATCACAGAATCATAGAATGGGCTGGGTTGGAAGGGACCCCAAGGATCACAGAGCTCCAACCCCCCTGCCACAGGCAGGGACACCAACCTCAGGCCTGGAGCTACACAAGGTTGCTCAGGGCCCCATCCAACCTGGCCTTGAACACTTCCAGGGATGGGGCACCCACCCCCTCTCTGGGCAGCCCCTTCCAGCCCCTCACCACTCTCTCTCTGCAAAGAACTTCCCCCCAGTCTCTCCTCTAACCCTTCCCTCCTTTAGCTTTAATCCATCCCACTTGTCCTGCCATCATCTGCCCTTTTACTTACACCATGTGAACATGGCAGAGATTCACATGAAGAGTTAACTCCTCCCTAACACCAGGCAAAGAAACAGCCAAGGAGCAGTGGGAAACCTGATGGATGTCCACACCTTTCAACATAAACCAGGCTGAGATTTCCTGCAGACAGGGTGGTCCCTTTCTCACTAGAACTTGCTCTCTCTCCTGTGCTGATGTGCTGGCTGCTTCAAAGCTTGTTGCAACCCCCACGAAGCTTCTAGACCAAACCAACTTTGCCTTCCCTTTTGTGGTTTAGTTTTTTCAGTGATGGATAGCAATCAAGGGTTGGGACTTGATGATCTTTAAGGTCCTTTCTAACCTTAACCATTCTATGATTCTATGAAAGGTACCTGACCTGGTATCTTTTGTAGAAGTGGAAGGGGCCATATGATAGAACTGTTATTCTAAGTGAAACAAGTACAGAGGAGAACACAGCCCACCAAGGGACTGCAGAGGAGGTGTGCTAAAACATGGAAGTGCCTCTTCATGATCCCAATCTCCTGCCTGAGGTGGAGGTGCCAGGAATGACCACAGAACAGGTGTGGAGTGCATGGCATGGCAGACCCAGGCAGAGTACTAGTCCTTGCCTAGGCTGCTTGTGACAGTACCATGCAGAGGACTGGTTGGCACTTCAAGTGAGGTCTTCATCCATAGGTGGGAAAGAACCATTTCAGGTGAAACTCAGAAGACAGCATCTTCCAGAAATTCAGTGAGGAAAAAAGGGGATCTTCCAGGTGCAACTGACAGCCCCAGAACTTAGATAGTGACCGTCACTCTGGAGGATATGGTATTAAGATGCTGAAAAGATGGGATGCTTGGCATACTCTGTCTCTTGAAGAGAGTCCAGCAGAGGCTATAAAGATGATGAAGGGCCTGGAGCATCTCCCCTATGAGGAGAGGCTGAGGGAGCTGGGGCTGTTCAGCCTGGAGAGAAGCAGCCTGAGAGGGAATCTGATCAATGGGGATCAATAGCTGAAGGCTGGGACACAGGGGGACATGGGCAGCCTCTTCTCAGTGTCTGTGGGGACAGGACAAGGGGCCATGGCCTCAAGTTGGAGCACAGGGAGTTCCACCCCAATGTGGGGCAGAACTTCTTCCCAGTGAGGGTGAGGGAGCCCTGGGACAGGCTGCCCAGGGGGTGTGGAGTCTCCTTCTCTGGAGAGATTCCAGCCCTGCCCTGCCCTAGGGACCCTGCTTGGGCAGGGGGTTGGACCCCATGATCTCAGTGATCTCCCAACCTCTACAAGTCTGTGATATGCCAAGCTCTGATCTTTGCCACTGTGCAGTATGAGCTGGGGAGCTGCTTTGGCAGGGGGGTTGGACCCCATGAGCTCTCGAGGTCCCTTCCAACCCCTACAACTCTGTGATTCTGTGATTTTGGTTCCAGTGTCCAGACCAGAATTCATTACAGAGCTGGTCTGAGTGTCAGTAAAACATGGTAAATACGACCACTGCACTTCCCATCTTCCTCCTGACTGAGAAATGCTTGAATTATGCTCAATGTCATGAAGTCTACAAGCATTCAATTTTATTGATCACTTTGATGCTGGCACCATGCAAAGCCTGAGTAGCCTTCCAGTAATCGGTGGAAACCCACCCTGTTCCAGAGGCCACTGAAACAGGACTGGCAGATTACTGACTGTGTTTCAAGTACTTTGTTAATCTCAGGTTGCAAACTAAATATATATAGAAGGAGTTTCAGATCTCCAAAGTTTATATCAGCCCTGCTGGAGCTGATGGAGCTGCAGCTCCTATGGCCCTATAAATGATGGAAAATGGGCATTTTTAAAAGTCAATTTCTCTTAATTTATGATTTTGGATAACATAGTCCTTCAAGAAGTTGGCTGAGAGGAAATTAAGGCATCTGGAATGGCTTCTTCATATTCCTCTGGTAGTTAAGCATATTTTGGTAAAAAATAATGTCAAGCTGACATGAATTGGATGCAGTGTTATTGAGACAGAGAAGTTAGAACTGTAAGAGGGTATTCCACATTCAGACTCACTGAATCACAGGGGTTGGAAGGGCCCTCCAGAGCCCATGGGGTCCAACCCCCTGCCAAAGCAGGGTCCCTAGGACAGGGCAGGGCTGGAATCTCTCCAGAGAAGGAGACTCCACACCCCCTGGGCAGCCTGTCCCAGGGCTCCCTCACCCTCACTGGCAAGAAGTTCTGCCCCACATTGGGGTGGAACTCCCTGTGCTCCAACTTGAGGCCATGGCCCCTTGTCCTGTCCCCACAGACACTGAGAAGAGGCTGCCCATGTCCCCCTGTGTCCCAGCCTTCAGCTATCGATCCCCATTGATCAGATTCCCTCTCAGGCTGCTTCTCTCCAGGCTGAACAGCCCCAGCTCCCTCAGCCTTTCCTGGCAGGGGAGATGCTCCAGGTCCTTCATCCCCTTTGTAGCCCTGCTCTGGACTCTCTCCAGGAGATCCCTTTTAAACTGACATCACCAGCTTTGAAAGAATATTGGGAAATGGGTTTTGCTTCTCTCCAGAGAAGGAGACTCCACACCCCTCTGGGTAGCCTATTCCAGTGCTTCAGAAAGCTTCCTGGTATGCTGGAAGAGCACTGTTATGTGAGTATAACATCCTGATGCTTCATAAATGCACTGTGGAAAACAGCACCATTAATTATTAGGTGTTTGAAGTTATTCAGTGGAGATTTCAGTTGACTTTTTTTTAAGGTTACAAAACTCTGGTAGGTTCTTCTCCCTTTTTGGGGGTGTTGTGTTGAAGCTCCTCTGCAGAACCAGCACAGCTGTAGGAGTTTTGAAGGAAGCTTGCTATCATCTCAGCAGACAGGCTGCTGGCATGGAGGAATTAGCACAGCTGCCATCTATGATGTGATCCAGTTCACATGGCCATCAAGAAAAAAACACCCCCACAACCCAGGCTGAGTTTGTAACCATATTACGTGAACAAGTGACTTAAAGAGGCATAATGATGTTTGAACAGTGAACAGTTTCCCAGACAGGCTTTTTATAAGCAATTTGCTGTTTTCATGATTGCTTTTGTATTCTTGCTCTGTGTTAACTTGCTTGATTCCACCTTAATGGTTTGGTTTTATCTGGGCTTCAACAACTCTGCTGGATGCTGCTTCTTTTGTTTAGAAATGGGATTCCATCCTACATCAACCCTGTGATCCTGCTGCTCATGTGCTACTTGTGAGTAGAGACACAAACATGCTTTCCATCCAGCATTTTATTTACAAGGAAATTGGGCCAAATTCCTCTGCTGTGAACTGGGAAACAAACAAACAAACAAAAAAAACCCTAAAATCCCTCTAAACTGGGGAAGAAAAAAGTTTTAAAAGGTTCTGTGGCTTTATATTGTCATATCTTTTGCTTGTGGTTTTGGAAAAAATAAAGAATCCCTATGCCATGAAATCAAAGCAAAGGGAGTGGAAAAAAAGAGAAACTCCTCTAGTATCTTTGCTTTCCAGCAATGAGAAATCTCCATCCTCACCCACAGGCAGCACATTGTATGCACAGATGGATGGCAGCGTGGCCCAATAGCATGGTCCTTTGTACAGCACAAACTCTGCCAACTCTGGGGCCAAAAAGCCCCTAAGGGGTACCCAACAAGGCAAATTTCCAATGGCAGGCAATAAGAACACAGGCAGCAAAGCCCTTGGCAGGGCTGGGTACTTGCTGCTCCTCGTGGCTCTTCCAGGGATGCTCAGTACAGTGCCAGCAGAGGCAGTTGACACCTCACAGATCTGTGCTGGTGGGTGCTGGCAACCTCTAAGCAGTCACCCACGCCTGCAAACAGCAGCCTGCCTCCAGATCACAGGACAGCAGTGATAGGGATGCTTCATGGCAGTGATGTTCAGCCCTGCTTTTCATCCCAGCTGTGAGACATGAGGAGCTGAGGTTAGAGCATCTGCTGCTGCCTGCAGCCCTGGCTGCTCCAAAAGTCAGACAGGAGTGTTTTTATGGGATGGCCAAGGAAGGTTCATTGAGCAAGTCACTCCAAACCCAGATACTCCCTTTCAGCACCCACAGAGGGATGATGGCTGGGGATAGCAAAGCAGAATCACCCTCAGAAAGAAGGTAACTGCGGCACCAGTTTCACTTGGGTTATACTCTGCCCTGGTCAGGCCCCACCTGGAGTGTTGTGTCCAGTGCTGGGCTCCCTGGTGTAAAAAGGACAGGGATCTTCTGGAGAGAGTCCAGAGAAGGGCTATGAAGATGATGAAGGGCCTGGAGCATCTATCCTGTGAGGAAAGGCTGAGAGAGCTGGGGCTGTTCAGCCTGGAGAAAAGAAGACTGAGGGGGGACCTCATCAATGTTTATCAATATCTTAAGCATGGGGTGCAGGGGGAATTGGCCAGCCTCTTTTCAGTGTCTGTGGGGACAGGACAAGGGGCAATGGCTGCAAATTGGAGCACAGGAAGTTCCACACCAACATGGGGAGGAACTTTTCCCCAGTGAGGGAGCCCTGGGACAGGCTGCCCAGGGGGTGTGGAGTCTCCTTCTCTGGAGATATCCCAGCCCCATCTGGATGCCTGTCTGTGCAGTATGAGCTGGGGAGCTGCTTTGGCAGGGGGGTTGGACCCCATGAGCTCTTGGGGTCCCTTCCAACCCCTACAGCTCTGTGGTTCTGTGATCCACATGCTCTGTGCCCATGTCACACATCCTCTCATTTGTGTAACAGCTCAGTAAGCAGATGAAGCAGAATTCAGCCAAGTGCTTTTGTTTTATCTCCTTACCTGGTGTGAGCCCTTTTGTATTGGTAACACAGCAGAGACACCACAGTGTCAGCAAACCAGAGGAGGGGTTGAATGACCCTCAGCTCTACAACTGTGCTGATAACAAACTCCTGGAAACAAGAACCAACTTCCTCCATCATGATTTAATACCAGAAATGCACAAACCAAACCCTGATCTGCTGAGGAAGCATTTGGTCACAGGGCTTTGTCTGTGGTGGCAGACCTGTGTCACCCAAGTCTGGAAGCTCAGGTACCCCCAGCCACTGTAAACAAGATGCTGCTGTGGTGCAACACGCCCATGAAGCAGGCCCACTGCAACACTGGGGTTTGCCTGTTCTCCTAGAAGTTCCTCCCACCCTTCCCTGTGCAGTCTCTTCCACACAAGCACTGCTTTGGCCTGCAATTGAAATTTGGGACAGCAAAAATGGCACAGGCACTCATCAGAGAAGGCCAGACAGGCCCTCACCAAGGCTGGTATACCCCACTTCATGGTGAGCAGCACCCAGCCAATGCTGCTGCACAGGGGATGGGGACACAGGAGCACAAGCTACAGCTCTTCCCAAGTGCTGAGGCCAACCACCCCCTTCCCTGATCACAGCTGGGGGCCATTGCTGCCTCCCTGGCTCATCACAAGCATTGGGCACACCTGAGAGAGGCTGCTCAGCTGGGGCTGGGCTTAGAAATGTCCCAGAAGCAGATTGGGTGCTGAGGTGAGTGGTCTTGCTCTACCCCACCCCATCCTGCCTGCATGAGGGCTTAAGTTTCTGAGTGCCTTGGGTGAGATGGGGCTTCTCAGCAGGGGATGTGACCTAGACCTGGGGTGTCTTCTCATCTTCAACAAGACAACAAACTGTAAGTGCAATTGCTGGGTGAATCTGATGCCTGAATACTATTGTGTTGTTACAGCTTTGCTCTGGGGTGGCTGGTGATCAGCAGCCTGATCTAGTGAAGGTGTCCCTAACCATGGCAAGGTGTTGGAACTTTGAGGTCCTTTCCAACACCAGGCATTCTGTTAGAGTGTGGTTTGCTTAAGAACAACACAGCACCCATTTGCTCTGAGCACAGTTTGGGTTTTGGTTTATGCTTTTGTGCTGGTTTGCCTGCCCTGGGCTGTGCAGCTTGCTTGCTGGTGTTTCTGAGTGGCAGCCAGGATTGCTGCTGACCAAGAGTGTGGGGAGAAGGGGTGGGGGGGTGGATTTGTGCAAGATGTGTCACCCTAACCCTCTACCCTGGCAGATAGCCTGGTGCAGGGGTTCTTCCTGGTTCTTTGTAGGGTCTCTGGGGCTGCGTCTCCCCAGGAAACTTTGGGGCTGGGGCTGTCTTGTGAGACAGGTGAGAGAGGGTGGGTTTGTGCAAGATGTGTGATCCTAACCCTGTACCCTGGCAGATAACCTGGTGCAGGGGTTCATCCTGGTTCTCTGCAGGGTCTATGGTGCTGTGTCTCCCCAGGAAGCTTGCAGGCTGGGGCTGTCCTGTGAGAGAGGAGAGAGGGGGTGGATTTGTGCAAGATGTGTGACCCTAACCCTGTACCCTGGCAGACAGCCTGGTGCAGGGTTTGATCCTGCTTCTCTGCAGGGTCTCTGGGGCTGTGTCTCCCCAGGAAACTTTGGGGCTGGGGCTGTCCTGTGTTTCACAGCTCCTGCATCGTTTCTGCTCTTAGTCAAGGGGATAATCCCGAGTGAAACATCACAACAGTGAAGTTGGTGAGGAGACAACTGTATGTTAAAGAGAAAGGCACCAGGGAGAGGATGTCTAATGTGGTGGGAAAGTTTTCAGTGGTAGGCTGTGTAATGTTAATATGTTTGTCTCTGTTGCTATTGCTGCTAAAATGCAGCTCCCCAAAGTCTCTCAGCTGACATAACAGCCCCTGTGTCACCCTGAGGCATTGCTCTGGCCGTTCTCTCATGTCTTCATTCTCTGCTGCTTAACCTCTTCACCCTCGCCCTCATCCTCGCCTTCTTCAGGCTCATCCCCTGCTGTGCTGCTGGTAGAAATCACTCTGCTCTCACTCTGTCAGCTACTTACTTATTTCTAAATCACTTCCTTTATTTTACTTCTCAGATTCCTCCACTTGTACAGTACCAGGTCTGTCTGGGTGAGCTCTTTTGTTACACTTCCCTGCCTGCTGCTTCTCTGACCATGTTTCTGTCAGGGGCTCAGGGATTATTTTCCAGCACATTCTGTGTTATCTCCTGCAAGAGATTTTGTGTGGCCCTTTTCTTCACCTTTTCTACCCTTCTGTACCACATTTTCAAGACTGGATAAGGCTCTCAAAGAAGAGTTGCAGGAAACTGTCTCATTAAGCTTTCTTTATGAAACTGGTAAATATAAAACTGCTCAGCTCATTCTGTTAAGGAGGTAGTTAAGTTGTGTTGACCCACAGCCCAGCACAGAGGCCTCTTCTGACTCCTAGGGTGGGTTTTTTTTGGTGGCTGTTTTGGCATCACTAGCCTTGTGCCTTACTGGTAGGGAGGGGTGGCTGACAGGCAGGACACTGCGCTGCCATCCAGAGACCTGGCCAGGCTGGAGAGCTGGGCAGGGAGAGACCAGATGGGATTCAACAACAGCAAGTGGAGAGTCTGGCACCTGGGGAGGAACAACCACATGTATCAGTACAGGCTGGGGTGACCTGCTGGAGAAGAGCTCTGTGGAGAAGGACCTGGGGGTGCTGGTGGGTGACAGGGTGGCCATGAGCCAGCAGTGTGCCCTGGGGCTGAGAGAGACAATGGGATCCTGGGGGCATCAGGAGGAGTGTGGGCAGCAGGTCACAGGAGGGGATCCTCCCCCTCTGCTCTGCCCTGGTCAGGCCCCACCTGGAGTGTTGTGTCCAGTGCTGGGCTCCCTGGGATAAAAAGGACAGGGATCTCCTGGGGAGAGTCCAGAGAAGGGCTATGGAGATGATGAAGGGCCTGGAGCATCTATCCTGTGAGGAAAGGCTGAGAGAGCTGGGGCTGTTCAGCCTGGAGAAAAGAAGACTGAGGGGGGACCTAATTGGTGTTGATAAATAGCTTAAGCAGGGGATACAGGGGGAATTGGCCAGCCCCTTTTCAGTGTCTGTGGGGACAGGACAAGGGGCAATGGCTGCAAATTGGAGCACAGGAAGTTCCACACCAACATGGGGAGGAACTTTTCCCCAGTGAGGGTGAGGGAGCCCTGGGACAGGCTGCCCAGGGGGTGTGGAGTCTCCTTCTCTGGAGAGATTCCAGCCCCATCTGGATGCCTGTCTGTGCAGTATGAGCTGGGGAGCTGCTTTGGCAGGGAGGTTGGACCCCATGAGCTCTCGAGGTCCCTTCCAACCCCTACAACTCTGTGACTCTGTAGTGAGGCTGTCAGAAGTGCTAGGAGAGGTGAGGCTGGCTGATGTGGCACAGAACAGAAAGCAGTTGCTGCTGGCATGGTGAGGCTTAAGAGGATCACACCCATGCTGTGTCCTCTGTTAGAAATATGAAGAAAAAAAAAGGCCATGTGGCTTGCTAAGCCTTCCTCTGGAGTTGTTTGTCAGTGGGATGATGGAGATGGAAATTGCAGCCTGTCTGTCCTGTTAGTACCTTGTTACGGGAGGTGCTGGAGATGGGAGATGTTTCCAGAGCAGGGGCTTGATCCTCAGGGAAGTCCCTGTGCCACTGAATTGAGCACACACAGATGAGGATGCATGGGAAGTTGCCAGCTCCTTCCAAGGAGAGATGGGTTGAAAGAGTACCTGATGAGTTGCTGGGGTGAGGGATGTCCAGCTGGCATCTCACAGCTGGCTCTGGCTGGTACTCCATTTCTCCATTCCTACCTTGGTTTCAGAGGAGACAGCTCAGAAGGAGAATTGAGTTCTCTGCCACTCAAAGGCATAGCAGGGAGTATCGCAGCAGAAACCTCCAGGTAGCCACGTACCAAATTGATCTTCAAACCCTGAGAAGTCATCCTCTGTTCCCTCTTCTGAGCAGTGCTTTGGTAGCACAGGGAGCCTGGGCTCCAGTTGGAGCTTGGCTGTGTTAAAGGGCAGGAAAGCCTTCAGGAAGAGGCAGTCTCTGACCCCAAAAACTGAGGTCTGGGGCCACTCCTGTGTTTGGATGGCAAAACCATTTGGAGGCTGCAGGTGTGTGGAAGTACAGGGTTGGCTGCCTATGGATGGGACCTGAAACACAGCTGATCCCTGAGACCAGAGCTTCTCACCTTTGGGCTGGAGGGGTGCTGCCCCCTCTCGATGCCCAACCCTGTCTCTCTTGAACTCGGTGTCAGTGATTTTTGGGGCAGAAAGAGAATAAAACTGGCCGGGTCTTGTGGGGAGGAGGAAACTGAGAAATGAAAGGAGGCACGAAGGCTGCACCGAGAGTCTTTTATCAGGTACATCTTCGTTTTTCAAGTGCCTATCATATCACGCAAACTGTTCTTGAAGAGCCCTCCATTTACCCTCTCCCCTAATTAAATGTGCACTTCATTAATGTAAATTGGGGGTTTAATGCTCTTGTTGAAATTCTGAAGAAAGTGCTGTGGCCTTGCGAAATGCTTAAGCATCATTGCAAATTAGATTAGGGACCAAGAAAGGCAGTAAAATTAGAATGATAATGGTTGATGTGGCTTCCTGACAGGCGTGACTATTCAGGGATCAATGGGATGGAGAACAGTTTCCCCCCAGCCTAAAGGGAAAGGCAGGGACAGACGTCAGCCTACAGATGTGGCTTTTGGAAGCTCTTTCAATTAGTTTAATTTGGTAAATGGTGGGGATTTAGAGGCTCTTAGCCAGTCATACAAGACAAGAATACATTGAAATGTGGGGTTTTTTTCGCTTTTTAACATAAAATAGGATTGGCTGCATTTGCATTTCTTAACGCCGGGGTGGGAAGGGGGAGGAAAGGGGCTGGGGGAGGGGGGGAGAGGGGTGTGTGTGTGTGTGGGGGGGGGGTGTGTGTGTTTAACCAACTTGGGGCTTTAAAATGGAAATGCTGGAGCTCGTTTGGGAGCTGTGCCGGCCGCAGCCGTGCGAGGGATGCTCGGTGCGATGGAAAGGGGGGGTAACTCGGAGCCGAGCCCCTGTTGCCCCTCTGGGCAGCCAGGGTCGGGGGGGGGGGGGGATAAACACACTCTGCGGAAGGTCCCCCAAAGCGCTGGAGTGGGGATGGGGATGGAGGGGGGGGGGAGAGAAACAAACCAGGCGCTTAAAAACGAGGGGTGATGGGGAAGCTTGATCCGGAGCTCGCTGAAAGGAGCCAAGTGACCCCCATCTCTCTCCTGGGGTGTGTGTGGGGGGGTGTAGGGGCTTTCCTGCTCGTGTTTGAAAAGGGCTCAGCAAAGCTCCGGTAAGGAGAAAGCAGCAGGAATAGGAGAGGAGCGCTCCCTCTTTGTGTCTGCCTGGGCCAGGAGCCGGAGCTGGGTTTGTAATCCCCTTGCTGGGGAGGTAATTGTAGTTAATGATGTGGAAAACAAGTTCAGCGGGTAGCAAGCAGTGCTGAGCTTGTGCGAGGTATAAGGGGGAGGTGGTGGTGGGGGGAAACTCCTGGCTGAGGATTTCTGGGCTATAAATGTGCAAATAATAAAAAATAAAGGGCAGGGAGGTAAGCTTTTCTGGAAAGCTAATGCCTCAGAAACAAATCAAATCCTACAAAGGGGTGCGGTGGTGCGTAGGGTGAGCCTGAGCCCTCTTGAAGTAAGGGAGGACCCAACCCGTAAAGCTGAGCTTTCCCTGGGAGTCTGGCCAATTAACTAGTCTCAAATAATATTCCCTAATCCTCTCTTGACAGAAAATAATTCATGTGCTATGAGGGTGTTTGCTGGAGGCAGAGACTCGGAGAGAGCTGTTTGAGATCATAGAATCATAAGGTTGGAAAAGGCCTTTGAGACCAGGCCCGGCCTGGCGTCCGTGGCTGGGCCCGGCCTGGCGTCCGTGGCTGGGCCCGGCCTGGTGTCCATCAGTAGGGTTTGGCTTGGAGGTGCTGCCCACTGGGCAGTTCCTGAGTAGGGTTAGCCTTCTGCAGGGCCACAGGAGGAGAGCAGCACTATAAATGGGGTGGCTTCTCTCAGGGCTTCAAGAACATGCTCAGGCTGAGGAAAGCATCCCTGTTTGACTGGAGCAGTTTAAGTGAATCTTTGAGTGTTGACTGAACCCTTGAAGATGGGCTCATCTTCATCTCTTTTCAGGTGGTGAATGCAATACTGGATCACAAGAGCTCTGGCCCTCAGGCATCCAAGCATCAGGTTAAAGTATGAGGTGTTTGGTAACTCCTCTACCATCACTCCAAATAGAGTAACGTGCAACTTTACTCAGTGCTGGGCAGCTTGTCTCAAACCAGCCTGTTGGAAGGCTGGCTTTCTATTGCCATGCACTCAAAAAAAAGCCAACCATCCTAGAGAGGCTGAGGCTTGGGACCTGTGTGATCAGTTTCATACAGCTCAGGGTCTAGATGCCCTGTGGGTAGCAAAAGGGAGGCTCCTGGCAAGCCAGTGCTTGCATGAGCTTTTGCTACTGGCCTTCCAATTTCATTAGCACTAAATTCACCTTTACAAAAATTTAATTTTTAAAAACTGCTCGACTTGGCAAGGGCACCAGCTGAAAGATCAAGTTACTGTTTGTAAATGCCAGACATGAATTAATTTAGCAGCGTGCTTGTCCTGACTTTATGAAAACATCTTCCAAATATTGACTTTTTTTTTTCCCCTTTCTTCAGTAAAACCTTGTTTCCTTTGTTGGGTGAGGCCTTGGTGGTACAGTGAGCTGGTAGTTTGAATCTAAGTGGGGTTTTTTTCCAATGTGCTGCCCATTTGGAAGTGTGGGCAAGAAGTTGCAGGGTCTCTGCTACTGCCTGGAGTGTTAGGTGAGATCGTTTAATAGCTGCTTTTGGGAGCTTCTATGTTTCCAGTAGATGTGGGACAAGCCTGCAAAGTGAGAGCTGTGTTACACAATCACAAGGCTGGAAAAGACCTTTAAGATCACTGAGTCCAATCATTCCTGTCCTGTGCTAAACCATATCCCTGAGCACCTCATCTCCCCTCTGTTAAATACCCCCAGGGGTGGGGACTCAACCATTCCTTGCAGAATTCCAGAATCACAGGGGTTGGAAGGGACCTCCAGAGCCCATGGGGTCCAAGCCCCTGCCAAAGCAGGGTCCCTAGGACAGGGCAGGGCTGGAATCTCTCCAGAGAAGGAGACTCCACACCCCCTGGGCAGCCTGTCCCAGGGCTCCCTCACCCTCACTGGCAAGAAGTTCTGCCCCACATTGGGGGGGAACTCCCTGGGCTCCAACTTGAGGCCATGGCCCCTTGTCCTGTCCCCACAGACACTGAGAAGAGGCTGCCCATGTCCCCCTGTGTCCCAGCCTTCAGCTATTGATCCCCATTGATCAGATCCCCTCTCAGTCTCTTCTCTCCAGGCTGAACAGCCCCAGCTCCCTCAGCCTTTCCTGGCAGGGGAGATGCTCCAGGCCCTTCATCCCTTTTGTAGCCCTGCTCTGGACTCTCCAGGAGATCCCTTTTAAACTGACATCATCAGCTTTGAAAGAAAACTGGGAAATGGGTTTTGCTACCAGTTACACCATACCTTTTTGCCGTGGAATAGGGGAATGGATGGTTGTGCCTTGTTAACCTTAAATTGGGGGAAAAAAAGGTGGCTCAAGAGGTGTGTGATGTTTAAGAAGCAGGAAAGGCAGATGAACTCCTTGCAAGTTGGCTATGGAAGCATCTGTGGGTGCTCTTTCTGTATAACCAGTTCATGTCCTGGAAGCTGCAGTTATAGAGCCAGAAAGCAGCTTGGCCAACCAAACAAGCACAAAGTAGGGGAAGGTAAAAACACAACCAGCAGGCAGAGCAGATGGGAAAATAAGAAGGAAGGGGCTGGTTAACCCCAAGTCTTCTTGGGACAATCAGTAATTTGCTCTTGTGGGTCTCTCCCTGCGGACAGCCGGCTCTGGGAAGCCGAGCTCTCCCGCGCTGTAAGGGCATGATTAGGTGTGGCCCTGTGGATCACTCTCACTTATTCAGCTGTTAAAGCAGCTTAAACCCTTATAAGAACGTTAACATTTGGGTGCCAATACCAGCTTGACCTTTATTCATAAAGTGCAAAGAATTGGAAGTCGAACAGATTGGTTGCCAGCGATTGCCTTTTATGTGCAGTTTAGAGGCTTTGATTTCTCTCCCCTTTCTTCCTTTAATCTGACATCGCCGCCTTGAATATGTTTGTGCTCTAAGTAAACAGGGCCAGGGCAGGCCTCCCTTTTTCAAGGGAGAGTGTGAGAGTGAGGTGGGGGGGTGAGGTGACCTTATTTAAGCCCCCCACACAAAAAAATAAAGAAGTTTGCCTTTGGAATTAGAGGGGGTTTTAAGAATAGATGGAGGATACTGGAGCTGAATGGAGCTGTGCAGAGATCTTCAAGCTGAGCTCCACATCACTCCTTAGGAGCCCCAGCTATTGATCCCAAATAGCTGTGTACATGGGGAATAAGAATGTAAGGATTTCTATTGACTCTCCAGGACTTTTGACTTCATGACATACACAAGAAAGTCAGAGTGGGGCACAACAAAGGTGAAGTGTCTGAAATAGTCATGCTGCCTCGTCTGCCAGCCATCTGGGACCCCCTTCTGTGTCTGCATGAACCCTGAGAGATGCCCAAGGCTGGATGTGATTTTTTTTTCTTACTTTGAGTGGCATAGTTACACTTGTGATCTCTGGTTTTCTGTTCCTTACCCATTCTGCATGGTGTCAGGGTCAAATAATGGCTGGACCTTTTCCAGAAGTACAGAGAGGAATCTGAGAAAAGGAGGATGATTGCAGAATAGAAGGGAATTATGTCTAATGTCTCTGCACAACCAACCAACAGCGTTACTGGTTGACACTGTCATACAATTGGGACACTGAAAACCTAATTTCTTAGAGATTTCAGCTTTCTTTTAGCTTTGTTTAAGGTAGACCTCAGTTCCTACAGGTTTCAGTGTTGTTTGGGTACTTGGCTCTGCCTTTGACGCTCACTTTAAGCTTTTAATACTGGTTAAAATAGACTTTGTGCTGGTTTTGTTTATAGGCTGCTTACTTTCCATAGATCCTGCAGTCCTTTGTCAAAGTATGCATCATCAGGACAGCAGCTTTCCAGTCACTCTGTTTAAGCATTATAAATGCTATAGCCTACAGAACTGCATTAAGAAAGACCCCAAAAAAGCTGACCATTAAAGGCCATCCAGTGATGTCTGCAACAAAGCCAATAATTCATCTTTGGAAACATCTTCTTAATCCAGGTTGTTCTTCTGTCTTGATATGAAAGCATCAAGAGCTGGGGGCTGCTGTGGCTCTTCCTTACACTGACACTGCAACAAAGCAATCTCTTCTGTTCTGCTTCTCCCAGCAATGGGGTTAGGCTTGAGTTCTCCAGATATTTCTGTCTCAATTACTGCCTAACTGCCATCAGATTTTACTCCTAACTTCAGCAACAGTCTTGCCCCATCCCCTTGTCCAGCATAGAATCCCAGACTGGTCTGGGTTGGAAGGGACCCCAAGGATCACAGAGCTCCAACCCCCTGCCACAGGCAGGGACACCAACCTCAGGCCTGGAGCTACACAAGGTTGCCCAGGGCCCCATCCAACCTGGCCTTCAACAACCCCAGACACGGGGCACCCACCCCCTCTCTGGGCAGCCCCTTCCAGCCCCTCACCAATCTCTCTCTCTGCAAAGAACTTCCCCCTAAGATCTCCTCTAACCCTTCCCTCCTCCAGCTTCACTCCAGCCCCCTTGTCCTGCCAGTCTCTGCCCTTGAACAAGCTGATTCCCCTCCTGTGTCTCTGCTCCCTTCAGGGACTGGCAGGCTGCAATGAGGTCCCCCCACAGCCTTCTCTCACCCTCAGGGATGGGGCACCCAAGCATATCATCCTACTCCAAGCCTCCTTGCCTTCTGCAGGCTTTAAACCAAACCTCTCCCTGAAGCATTCATTTCACTAAAAGTGCTCTTTTTGTGCTGACAAAATATCTCTATACAGCAGAGAGAAGGCTTGAATGAACATTTCAGGCCTTACCTGTCACAAGCCATTAGCTGAATTGCTTAAAGAAATCCCCTGACAAGTGTAATTGCTGGGTTTGTGTTACAGAGCCTCCTGATATTGCCCACAAGAAGAAATTATTTTACAAAAGCCCCTTCTGTTTAATAAAGTAATTTGTTCCAGTAACAGCCATAATAAAATTGCTGAAATGAAACAGGATTGTTCAATGAGGACCTGAATCCAATTTGCTCTCCTAGTACGATTACACTTTTATCTCTGTGTTTACTCATTTGTAGAATTGCTACCAGACTTTTTATATGCAATTAACAGGATTAATGATTCCCAAGACAGGCAAGATAGCACCCAGGAGCATAACACCTTCTTTTGCATGTCAGCAAGGCTGTGAGCTTGACGTGGGGTGTTGCCTCAGGGTGCAGTGCAGAGTAATGGGTCGGTTTCCTCACTGGTCTTTACAACAGGTGGGGGGATCTCATGGTATTTGGTTGGCCCAAAGCAAGGTTAACTACTACACCTGTACTGCTGTAAGGTCAGAAATGTTGCTTCACTGCTAAGAACAGAAGTTTACCAGTGTTTCCTAAGGGGCAGGGGCAACCCCTGTGCTTGGAGTTAAAAATAACTATGCAACAATGGCTTGGAAATGCTTATTTTTCCTCTGTGTGTGTGGCTGGGAATGACCTCTGCAAGGCTTGTGAGCCACAGAGAAGCATCATCTTTGCCTTGTGGTGGCTGAGGGGGTGTCCATACAGGCAGATCTACACAAAGTTCTCTCTGTTAGAAATCCACGGAGAGGAGGATGAAGGATAAGCACCCTGGTGTGCTGATGTGACTCAGGGCTTATTATCCTGGTTGCCTCTGATCCCAGTCATGGTCTCTCTCATGTCAGCTATGGAAGATCAGATCTCCCTGATGTGAGGCTTGCAGGCTGGCCAGCTTCACAGCTCTCTAGTGCAAGTGCCATGTGCCAGCTTCTCTTCCTCTGATTTCACAGAATCAGAATTGTAGGGGTTGGAAGGGCCCTCCAGAGCCCATGGGGTCCAACCCCCCTGCCAAAGCAGGGTCCCTAGCACAGGGCAGGGCTGGGATCTCTCCAGAGAAGGAGACTCCACACCCCCTGGGCAGCCTGTCCCAGGGCTCCCTCACCCTCACTGGGAAGAAGTTCTGCCCCACATTGGGGTGGAACTCCCTGTGCTCCAACTTGAGGCCATGGCCCCTTGTCCTGTCCCCACAGCCACTGAGAAGAGGCTGCCCATGTCCCCCTGTGTCCCACCCTTCAGCTATTGATCCCCATTGACCAGATCCCCTCTCAGTCTCTTCTCTCCAGGCTGAACAGCCCCAGCTCCCTCAGCCTTTCCTGGCAGGGAAGATGCTCCAGGCCCTTCATCCCCTTCACAGCCTCTGCTGGACTCTCTCCAGGAGATCCCTGGCTTTTTTTATATCAAGGAGCCCAGAATTGGGTACAGACTTCTGGCACTCTTCAGTAATTCCAAAGCTGTAGGACTGATACTGGTATTTCTAAAACTGGCAAGATCTGGGGCTCAAGCAGAGCAAGTGACCAATGACAGAGTAAGTGAGCAGAGAAATGGTAGCTTACTTGCTCCTTTAAAGCTTGCCATGAGATGACGTTAGGTGTGAGGCTCAAATGCCCCATCAGTCACTTGGATTCAAGCACAAACATATTTAGCTCCCAAGTGAGGGAGTGCAGACATACTCCATGCAGTTATTAATATTCACTTGAGTCCTAGTGGCACCAGCACGGTGCTTGCTGCTGCCCACACACATAGCCAGGCCAAGTGCTGCTCCAAAGAGCCCAGGGCATAAGCAAAAGCATATATAGTCTTAAGGATTTACAATCCTGGAGACAAACTGAAGGTCCCTCTGATGTATTATTAACTCAGGGATATAAGCCTATTTCACTAAAAGCTTGACAGATTAACTTGCTAGGCTTGATTAAATGCCTAGATTGGGGGAGGAACTCACCAGCTGCCTTTTGGGTACCCCAGCCAGGGTAGGATTTGTCAAGGGTTGGTTGGCAGCTCCCAGCTCTGGAGTGTTGCAACTGGTTCCTGTGCTCAGAGTTCCCAGCTGATGGGTAGCCAAGAGAGTTTGGTGCATGGCTTGGGCTCTTTGGAAGAGCCTGCTTTTCAGAAGCTGGCTGCACCTTGCTCTAGTTAGATGCTTTTGTGTTTAGTGAGGGAGCTGGATCTCAGAGTCTTAACAGTGGCATGGATTTGGGGACCTGGGGGTGTTGGTTGGCTGCCAACTGAATGAGCCAGCAGTGTGCCCAGCTGGCCAAGAAAGCCAACAGCATCCTGGCTTGTATCAAAAATAGTGTGGCCAGAAGGTCTGGGGAGGGGATTGTGCCCCTGGGCTGGGCACTGGGGAGGCTGCACCTCGAGTGCTGGGTCCAGTTCTGGGCCCCTCACTCCAAGAAGGACATGGAGGTGCTGGAGTGTGTCCAGAGAAGGGCAACCAGGCTGGGGAAGGGGCTGGAGGGCAAATCCTCTGAGGAGCAGCTGAGGGAGCTGGGGGTGTTGAGCCTGGAGAAGAGGAGGCTGAGGGGAGACCTTCTCCCCATCCACCTCCCCTGCCCTGCCAGGAGGGTGCAGAGAGGTGGGGGATGGTCTCTTCAGCCAGGGGACAGGAGATGGGACGAGGGGCAATGGGCTCAAACTGTGCCAGGGCAGGGGCAGCTCAGCTGGGAGGGCAAAGTTCTTCCCTGGCAGAGTTGTGGGGCTGTGGCACAGGCTGCCCAGGGAGGGGGCTGAGTCCCCACCCCTGGGGGTGTTTAACAGAGGGGAGATGAGGTGCTCAGGGATATGGTTTAACACAGGACACGGATGGTTGGACTTGATGATCTTAAAGGTCTTTCCCAACCTGGTGAATCTGTGCTTTTATACCAGTTTAAAAAGAAGTGGTGACAACTAAGCAACTTCAAACCCGCTCATATCTAACAGCAGATACAGCAAATGTAGAACTGGTCTGATGGTGCAGTAGTGGCAAATGCTAGGGAAACAGGGAAATAATTTACATGATGCCTATTTTTATTGAAAATGTAATGAGAGGAAGTTTTAGTGCCTAAGAGCTGACACTTTCTCTTCATGAAGATTTGAGGCTACAGCTGCAGGCGCCGCCTGGGACGCCTGCTGATGCTGTGGTTGTATTACAAGGGTGTGCTATGGGAGAAAGATGTTTATGTTTAGTTCCAGGGTGAATAGAAAGATCAGAAGCAACATTAAACCAATGAGTTTGGGAAGAATTCAGCAAATCATTAGAGGGCAGGGAGGGAGAGAAAAAGAAAATCCTTTTCTCCATCTCACAAGTCTTATGTTCTCAAAGGTGTTTCCTTCTCCCCTTCCAACTGCAAACTGACTGCTGGCTCTACTGAGACAAATAGACTTTTATTGTCAGGAGATGCTTGAGGAGGACTGCCTGGAGATGTCTTTTTAGCCACCAGACTTCTCAATACGTTGCTCTAGCCATTTGGCAGCAAATATCAAACACATACCCTGCTACCAGAAACCCTTTCAGCATCTTATGAAACTCATCACAAGTGCACAAACATCTATTTTCTCCTCCTAACACCTCAAGTGGCCTTTTTTTCTTTTGGGGGCAAGCTGAGGAGTGTGATCAGTGGCAGTAACTGACTGTGGCTTCTGCTGTCCATCTACTCCAGTACCCTGAGGATGCTCCTCTGGTGTGTGAAACAGTGTCTAGGTACCTCTTTGAATCCCCAGGGATTTCCAGTTTCCACAGCATTATACCATTCTGATCTTTACATGAGAGTTGTCTATCTCCCAAAAAAGTCCTTACTGTCCTGGAAAGAGCTCCAGGAACTGATTAAGTAAGCTTCAGCCTGGAGCAGAGAAGGCTGTGGGGGGACCTCATTGCAGCCTGCCAGTCCCTGAAGGGAGATTATAAACAGGAGAGGATTCAACTTTTTAAAAGGGCAGAGCCTGGCAGGACAAGGGGGATGGATTAAAGCTAAAGGAGGGAAGGGTTAGATTGGATATTAGGGGGAAGTTTTTTACAGAGAGAGTGGTGAGGGGCTGGAAGGGGCTGCCCAGAGAGGGGGTGGGTGCCCCATCCCTGGAAGTGTTCCAGGCCAGGTTGGATGGGGCCCTGGGCAACCTTGTGTAGCTCCAGGCCTGAGGTTGGTGTCCCTGCCTGTGGCAGGGGGGTTGGAGCCCTATGATCCTGTGGCAGGCTGCAATGAGGTCCCCCCACAGCCTTCTCTGCTCCAGGCTGGCCCAGCTCCCTCAGCCTCTCTCCAGAGGGGAGCTGCTTCAGCCCTCTGAGCATCTCCGTGGCTCCTCTGACCCCTCTCCAACAGCCCCACATCTCTCTTGCATTGGGGGCCCCAGCTCTGGACACAGGATCCAGCTGGGGCCTCCCAGGGCAGAGCAGAGGGACAATCCCCTCCCTGTCCCTGCTGGCCACCCCAGCAGAATATACAAAACAAGCGATAAACAGCACAACTGCTCTCCACCTGGAACTAGTGCTCAGCTAGTGCCCCAGCCATGTGTCTCCTGGCCTGCTCCCCCAGTTACATACTCAGCATGACATCATCTGGTATGGAATATCCCTCTGGCTGGTTTGGGTCAGCTGTGATGGCTGTGTCCCCTCCCAGCTTCTTGGGTGTCCCCTGCCTTCTTGTTGGCAGGGCAGTGTGAGAAGCTGGAAAGTCCTTGACTGCTTGGTAACATGATAGTAGTGCGTTATCAACATGATTCTCATCCTGAATCCAACCCATGGCACTACACCAGCTGCTAGTAAGAAAATTTAACTCTCTGCTGGCTGAAACTGGGACATCAGGACACAGGGCACCAGACTTGGCATTTTCTAACTGGTTTATTCTTGCCAGCATCACAATAAAAGGTTACACTATACTTACTGCTCTTTGTATTGAGTGTCCAGAGGCTCTAACAGATAGCAGGGCGCTGCTGTGCTGTGCAGTATCAGGGGTTTGGAGTTTCTTGAGGGGATGTATGCAGCTCTTAAGATCAGACAACCAGTGAGATGAGAAGCAGAGCTGAGGAGGATGCACCTCAGTGAGGGTGAGGGAGCCCTGGGACAGGCTGCCCAGGGGGTGGTGGAATCTCCTTCTCTGGAGAGATTCCAGACCCATCTGGATGCCTGTCTGTGCAGTATGAGCTGGGGAGCTGCTTTGGCAGGGGGGTTGGACCCCATGAGCTCTCGAGGTCCCTTCCAACCCCTACAACTCTGTGATTCTGTGATCTCCTGCTAGGCAACAGCTCAATGGCAGAAGTGTGTATGGTTATGAACCTCTTGATGCCAGCCCTCGTTTGATACACACCACACCTTCATGGTGAATGGAATACAGAGGTGTGACACCCCTGTTCAATGCTAACTCTTCCTCACTGGTGTAGTTGTACTGTTAGAATGACTTTGAGGATCAGAAGAGGTGGAAGCTGGAAGTGGCTGGACCTCTGCATACCAAATCAGGAGGACTTTGCCCCTCTCATTAGGCAAGCAGGCTCTGGTTGTACACTGAGCTTTGGCAAGTGTGTGTATTCATACTCAAGGTCAAAACCCCAGGATCAGGAGTCCCAACTGCTGCACCCAAACTGGACCTTCTCTTTGCTGCCTCATGTGAAACCCTCCATCACCCTTGGGTGCTTGGAAGAGCAGCCACCCAAAGCCCAGCTATACAAGAGGCGTGATCAGACAGCATAGCGCTGAGCTACCCTGGGGACTTGGAGCCTGTTGCCAAGAATTAAGAGCACTTATTTTGAATTTTTTCTTTTGCCTTGCTTATTTTTTCCCCTCCCTAAGATGTTGGGGAGTCTCCTTGGCCCCTTTAAGGCCCTCCCCCTTGCTGTGGAGCTCCAGGACGTGGCAGGAATGGATTGCCTGTGCGCGACGGGATCAATTGTAAAAAGTGGAATTAGTCATTCTAAATCATGCAGCTGTGGTCGAAGGGAGCTCTTCTAAAAATCATTAAACAATCATGTATTCCTATTGATTTATTCAAAATACCTTGAGGGAAAGCAGATTAAACACAAGGTAAAAGTAAACTAATGCAGATTAAATGGATGAAGGATGGGCCGATAGTTCCCTAGGTAGTTTTTGTACTAATGAGAGGAAAATTATATGTACACTATTACCAGGATAAAAGGGTCTATTAGAGGTCTTTTGCCTGACATATTTATGTATTTCAAATACTAAGTAGCACAGTGAATTAGGTTTACTCTGGGCATTTGTTATTTTTATTGCATCTCCAAGTGATAAACAGGGCTTTCTGTTCAGGGCAGCATGCTGCTTTGCTCAGAAGGCACAGCCCTATCTGCATAGCAAAATGCTGAGATGACTGTTGCCTTTTGGATGCCATTTATTAGCAATCCAAGTGCAGTTTTATGCTCGTTTCTGAGAATCACAGGCAGCCCTCAAAATGAGGGGTGTGGGTATATGTCATTCTGTGTAGCCACCATCTTCTCTCCTCTCCATCTTCCCATGTCGCTCACCTCGAGTGGCAGTCACACAAAAGCTGTGTGATGGCTTATCATAGAATGCTCTGGGTGGGGAGGGACCCCAAGGAGCACAGAGCTCCAACCCCCCTGCCACAGGCAGCGACACCAACCTCAGGCCTGGAGCTACACAAGGTTGCCCAGGGCCCCATCTAACCTGGCCTTGAACACTGCTTGGGTGATGTGATCACGATGCTGCTTCTCCCCAGTCTGTCTCCTACTCACAGCAGTGCCCCAGATGCAGCATGCTGTGGGGAAGGTGACATTGTTAAAACACCATGGAGTTGTCATCTCAGATGTGCTTGCTCTAACTGCTGCTTGTGTTCGAGATGAACAAGCTCAGACCTTGGAGATGGCCTCATCAAACGCAGCAGGAAACAGGGCAAGCATCAAATTCCACCCTTAATTTAGGCAATCTTGGCTTATAAAAGTGTCTGCATGGGGTAGAACGAAGCACAAGGTAGGAAATGCCAGGAGTCACTTGATAACTTTTCAGTTGAGGATGATGAGGATGGGGCTGCTGCCTGCAGCTTGGTTACCTTACTCAGGCTGCTTCAGGGTTTTCCACACAGGTTCCAGTGGGTACCACTGCAGCAAGAGGCATCCTGTAGGAAGCTATGTAGGAATTGTTGCTGTGTTGGCATGCATCTGCAAAGCCAATTCATGTCATTAGATAAAAATTAGACTCTGTGGCCTTCATTGAAGTGCAGAGTAGATCAAGCATATCATAGAATCACTTAATTTGCAAGAGACCCTTAAGATCAGGTCCAACCACAGCCTAACCCTGCCTAGTCCTCCTCTAGATCAGGTCCTTAAGCACTTCATCCACACACCTTTCAAATACCTCTAGGGATGGGGACTCCACCACCTCCCTGAGCAGCCTGTCCCAATGCCTGACAACCCTTTCAGTAAAGAAATGCTTCCTGATACCCAACCTAAATCTCCCCTGGGGCAATTTCAAGCTATTCCCTTTCGTCCTATCGCTTGTCACCCAAGAGAAGAGACCAACCCCAACATCTCTGCAACTGACTTGCAGGTGAAGTCACCCCTCAGCCTCCTTTTCTCAAGGCTAAAGAGCCCCAGCTCCCTCGCCCACTCCTCATAGGACTTGTGCTCCAGACCCTTCAGCAGCTTTGTCGCCCTCCTCTGGACAATGCAGTTCTTGAGATGTGGCCTCACCAGAGCTGAGTACAACGGAACAATCAGAATGGATACTCAGAATGTATATCCAGTATAGGTTGGGGACTGGGCTGTTGGAGAGCAGCATAGGTAGGAGGGGCCTGGGGGTGCTGGGAGACAGCAGGATGACCAGACAGCAATGTGCCCTCGTGGCTAAGAAGGCCAATGGCATCCTGGGGTGTATGAGAAGGGAGGTGGTTAGGAGGTCAAGAGAGGTCCTTCTCCCACTCTGCTCTGCTGAGACCCCACCTGGAATATTGTGTCCAGTTCTGGGCCCCTCAGTTCCAGAAGGACACAGAACTCCTTGAAAGAGCCCAGCCAGAGCCACCAAGGTGATGGAGTGGAACCCCTTCCTCATGAGGAGAGGCTGAGGGAGCTGGGCCTCTTTAGCCTGGAGAAGAGGAGGCTGAGGGGTGCCCTCATCACTGTCTGTCAGTATGTGCAGGGTGAGAGTCAGGAGCTGGAGCCAGGCTCTGCTCAGGGGTGGCAGCCACAGGACAAGGGGCAGCGGGTGCAGCTGGAGCAGAGGAGGGAACATGGGAACATCAGGAGGAACTTTGTCCCTGTGAGGGTGAGGGAGCCCTGGGACAGGCTGCCCAGAGAGGCTGGGGAGTCTCCTTCTCTGGAGACATCCAACCCCCCCTGGATGTGTCCCTGTGGGATTTAGTCTGGGTGACCCTGCTCTGGCAGGGGGGTTGGACTTGGATGAGCTTTCCAGGTCCCTTCCAACTCCTCAGAGTCTGTGAGTCTGTGAATGGCATATGAAGCAGTCCTAACTTCAGTGGATTAGCTGTACACCTCACCTACTCTCATAACTGCTGCTTTTGTTAAACTATCCTCCAAAATAAAACCTTGCTCTGGCAGCTGGATGAAAAGTTCAAAGACCCCTCTGATGTGTAATTTCAT